>JAGFNQ010009338.1:0-26094 GCA_024364735.1 Boesenbergia rotunda | reverse complement strand
GGCACTGTCGCTTAGGCCATATAAATGAGAGTCGCCTATCCCAGCTCCATAGAGATGGTTTGCTGGATTCATTTGATTTTGAATCATTTGAGACATGCGAGTCTTGCCTTCTTGGAAAGATGACCAAGACTCCATTCAGTGGACACAGCGAAAGAGCAACCGATTTGTTAGGTCTTATACATAGCGATGTATGTGGCCCTTTCAATGTTGCTGCCAGAGGTGGTTATAGGTACTTCATTACATTTACTGATGATTTCAGTAGATATGGTTATGTGTACTTGATGACACATAAGTCAGAATCCTTTGAAAAGTTCAAAGAATTCAAGAATGAAGTACAAAACCAGCTTGGCAAGAGTATTAAAATACTTCGATCAGATCGAGGTGGAGAATACCTCAGCCATGAGTTCCGTGACTATCTAGCTGAGTGTGGGATTCTGTCCCAACTCACTCCTCCTGGAACACCACAATGGAATGGTGTGTCCGAAAGGAGGAATCGTACCCTATTAGATATGGTGCGATCCATGATGAGTCACACAGATCTTCCTATATCCTTTTGGGGATATGCTCTGGACACGGCAGCCTTCACTCTTAACCGTGTTCCATCAAAGGCTGTAGTAAAGACACCATATCAGATATGGACTGGGAAGAGTCCCCAGATGTCTTTTATGAGGATTTGGGGTTGTGAGGCTTACGTTCGACGTCAAGTTTCAGACAAACTGGGACCCAATCTGATAAGTGCTATTTTGGTAGGATATCCCAAGGAAACGAAGGGATATTACTTCTACATACCCAGTCAGCACAAAGTGTTTGTGGCGAAGACTGGGGTTTTTCTAGAAAGGGACTTTATTTTAGAAAAACTAGTGGGAGTACGTTCGATCTTGAAGACTTCAAGATATGGACCAAAGCACTGAGGCCTTGATGGAGGTTGAACAGGAACCACAAAATGTTGTGGGTCATGAGGTTGTTACACAGGAGTTATGGAACAACATCCTGTTCAAGTAGACCTACCTCTTCGCAGGTCTGGTAGGGTAGTCATCAGCCTGAGAGATATTCATTTCTCTTGTCTGATGACAATGACGTTGTGCTCATTGAGAATGAGCCTACAACCTATCAGGAAGCTGTGATGAGCCCAGACTCTGAGAAATGGCTTGAGGCCATGAGATCCGAGATGGATTCCATGTACACCAACCAGTTTGGACCTTGGTTGATCCACCTGAAGGGGTAAAACCCATTGGGTGTAAGTGGGTCTTTAAGAGAAAGACTGACATGGGAGGACTTACGCATACCTATAAGGGTAGACTGGTAGCAAAGGGTTTCAAACAAATTCATGGTATTGACTATGATGAAACTTTTCTCCAGTAGCGATGTTCAAGTCCATTCGGATCATGCTTGCTATTGCAGCATACCACGATTATGAGATCTGGCAGATGGATGTCAAAACCGCGTTCCTGAATGGGAACCTACTCGAGGATGTGTACATGACACAACCTGAGGGTTTTGTAGATCCAAAGCATACTGGCAGAGTATGCAAGCTGCAAAGGTCCATTTATGGACTAAAGCAAGCTTCTCGGAGCTGGAATCTTCGATTCGATGATGCAATCAAACAGTTTGGTTTCATCAAGAATGAAGATGAACCCTGTGTCTACAAGAGGGTTGAAGGAACATAGTAGTTTTCCTCATATTGTATGTGGATGACATACTACTCATGGGAATGATATTCCTATGCTTCAGTCTGTGAAGACTTGGCTGGGGAATTGTTTCTCAATGAAGGACTTAGGTGAAGCAGCCTGTATTTTAGGCATCAAGATCTATAGAGATAGATCTAAGAGATTGCTTGGCCTAAGTCAGAGTACATACATTGACAAGGTCTTACTTCGGTTTGCCATGCAGAATTCCAGAAAGGATTTCTGCCTATGTCACATGGTATGAGTCTTTCGAAGACTCAAAGTCCCTCTTCTAGAGAGGAGAGGACCGCATGGATAAGATCCCTTATGCCTCGGCCATAGGATCTATCATGTACGCCATGCTATGTACTCGTCCTGATGTCTCGTATGCTTTAAGTATGACGAGCAGATACCAGTCAGATCCAGGTGAGCGTCACTGGATAGCGGTCAAGAATATTCTTAAGTACTTGAGAAGGACTAAAGAATATTTCTTGATATATGGGGGCAATGAGGAGCTAACTGTAAAGGGTTACAGTGATGCTAGCTTCCAGACCGACCAGGATGATTATAGATCGCAATCAGGGTTCGTGTTTTGTCTAAATGGCGGCGCTGTGAGCTGGAAGAGTTCGAAGCAGGACACAGTTGCTGATTCTACAACAGAGGCTGAGTATATTGCTGCATCAGAGGCAGCAAAGGAGGCAGTTTGGATCCGCAAGTTCGTTGCAGAGCTTGGGGTGGTTCCTAGCATTGCAGATCCCATAGAGCTCTATTGTGACAATAATGGAGCTATTGCGCAGGCTAAGGAACCTCGCTCACACCAGCGGACCAAACATATACTACGGCGCTTCCATCTCATTCGAGAGATCATCGATAGAGGAGATGTGAAGATATGCAGAGTACCCACAGAGGCGAATGTCGCAGATCCCCTGACCAAGGCTTTGCACAGACAAAGCATGATGGTCACACTAGATCATTGGGTATTAGATACTACAGTGATTGCACTAGTGCTAGTGGGAGATTGTTGGTGAGAGCCCTAGAGCCGATCATGTAATGATTGTATGGACTAATTTGTATCATATTCCTATGTATAAATAAAGGCATGTTTTATGGTTATTATACTTACGTGTATTTGTGCCAATTAGCTAAGTATAATAATGTCCTTGAGTAGAAGTTTTATCTATATCAATCGATTGGTTGAATCGATAGTGAGATGATATAGAGAACACTACTCTAAATAATTCCTAGTCAAGTATTAACATTCAAGGACAATGTTAATACGTAGAGGCTAGCATGTAGGTCAACATGATGACTTGATCTCACAAGTCATAGATATAGAGATATCAAGTTGACACATGGGTATGCATTGGAGAATGTATACTGAATGACCCACCATGAGAAAGTATCATGGATCGTTATATGAGTGTCATATACTTTCTCATGTGGCTATTAGTATGACTATTAGTCCTTGGACCTGAAGTCACCATGGATTCCTACATAAGGAGTTGCGTACTTTGGCTTCGTCAAACGTCACCCGTAAATGGGTGGACTATAAAGGCGATTACTGGGTATGTAACAAATTATGGAGAGGGATGTGAGTGATGTAGATGGGATCTATCCCTCCTATATGACGGGAGCGATATCGTATTCTTGATAGAGTGAGACCACAAGTGCATGGCCATGCCCAAGTGAGTCAATATGAGATATTGAGCTCACTTGATTAGTGTGAGTCTACTTGGAGTTCAAGATATAGATTAACTCGAGGATGACACGGTCTATGCCTCAATTGAGTCAATCTAGATATCAAGGATAGAGGGACATTATCATATATTGTGAGAGTCACAATTATTAGTCACAAGGTGATGTTGGATCTCACATTCTTGTAACTTGGGTAGCAATGATGTGTTGCTAGATACCGCTCATTGCTTATGTTTCTAAGAGGTTAGAAGCATTGCCAACGTTACAAGAACCTATAGGGTCACACGCAAAGAACAAATAGATGGAGAAAAATTGAAGTCAAGTTTGACTTGGCTAAATATGGAAAGTCCATAAAAGGCAAGTTTGACTTGACCTAAATCCAAATCAAGTTTGACTTGACTTGGTTCCACTTCAAGTTAGACTTGACATGGGAGAAGAAGTGAAGTCAAGTTTGACTTGGCTAAATATGGAAAGTCCATAAAAGGCAAGTTTGACTTGACCTAAATCCAAATCAAGTTTGACTTGACTTGGTTCCACTTCAAGTTAGACTTGACATGGGAGAAGAAATGGAGTCAAGTTTGACTTGACTATTTATGGAAAGTCCATAAAAGGCAAGTTTGACTTGACCAAAACCCACCTCACCTTTGTTTGACCAAGTGATGACTTGGTTTTCCCCCCCATTTGAATTTCGAATTCAAATTGAAAGGGGATATGGAAGGCCACCTAATGGCACTTAATAGCCATTATGGCCGGCCACCTAATGGCCATTAATGGCCATTAAGTGGCCGGCCACCATGAGGAAACAAAATCGAGGTTTTGTTTCATTTGGAGGTAGTGAGGCTTTTCTTCTTCTCTCTTGATTTTTGGTGGGAGTGCTTCTTCGACCTCTCCTCTTGGCCGAAAGCTATAGGGTGCTAGCACACCTAAGCTTTTGATCCATCTTCATTTGTTCGCGTGGATACGTATAGAGGAGTGTCTGCTTTGATATTCTAAGAGATCCGGCGGCCTTTTGGACAAGCAGGAAAGCGAAGGGCTACGCGTCAAGGGTAATGATTCTTATCATGTAGATCTAATGTAGATTAAACTCGTACTCGTAATTTATTTTTATGTTCGCACGGATCCGTGGCCGAACTTCTGGGGTTTCCGCAACGCAAAAAAAGCGGTTTTTGCGGCCTAGAATTTCCAACAGTATCCCATGAGTGTTTAAAGAATTTTGACCCGTAGCCATCCGGACCCGGCGCTTTCTGATCTCCAATGCTAAAAAGAGCCTATTTAATTTCATCTGCAGTTGGCTCACTGATTAATGCATCCTGCTATCCCTGAGTATGCTGCCTTCCAAATGATAGGCACGTGTGTTGTAGAGGCTGTCTTTGTACTGCCTTACCTAGCAAACCTTCATAATGCTTCATAAACTCTTGAACTACTTCATTATAGCAGTGAGTGATTCCACCAGAGGCTTTTTCCAGCACAACTATCTCTCTTCGCTTGTTATTTCTCTTCACCAGGGCGTGAAAAAAAGTTGTATTTCTATCAGCTTCCTTAAAATACTTAACCTTCGCTTTCTGTGCACAAAACTGGTACTCTGCATTGCTAAGCTGTGCTGCCAATTACTGCACCATCTTGTATTCCTGTCCGAACTGACCACTTGTGAACCCTGTCTGTTGCATTTGCTGTAATTCTGCCCTTGCACGATCTGCCCTCTCTTGGATATGCTGAAATTGTTGATGATTTAGCTGTCTAAGTGCAGGTTTTAACGCTGTGATCTTACTTTTGAGTCTAAACTGCGCTGTGCTCCAAGTCTAGTGCCACTGATCAGCCCCCCAACTGTTGTCCACTATTGTATGAAAATCAGAGTGAAGAGTCCACATGTTAAAAAATTTGAATGGCCTCCTGCCCAAATCATTACCATCCCATATCGTTACAATGCATGGAGTATGATCTGAGAAATGGACTGCTGGGAGAAAATCAGCCACTGTTCGGTTTCTTCCTTCCATCCAAAACGTATTGACTAGTGCCCGATCTAACTTACTAAACACTTCACCATTCGACCATGTGTATTTGCACCCAACCTGAGGAAGATCTTCTAATGAGTTGCCCATCATAAAGTCTTGAAAATCAGCAACTTGGTATGAAGTGACCGGCCTTCCTCCTTTTTTTTCCTCAGCTGTGAGTAATGTGTTAAAGTCTCCCATTAACAGCCATGACATATTTATTTCTGCTCCAATCCGGTTTAGACCTGCCCATAAGCTTCTTCTACTTGTGATTGATAACTCACCATACACAAAGCTGATTTGAAACTGCTTCTAAGTCATTCGGCAGGTGACTTGTGGATGTACAAACTGCTTATCCCACTCCCTGATTTGCAAGTTTACCTTGGCTGGATTCCAGATGAGTAAGATTCTACTACTCTGCGAATTCACTGTCTCCACTATGTGATGTTGTAATTCCCATTGCTGAAATCTTCTGCGCCTCATCCTCTCATAGGCCTGTTCTGTTAGTTTGGTTTCCATCAACCCCATGATTACAACCCTATTCCTATGAAGAAAGCTTTCTACTTCCTTCTGCTTGGGCCCCTGATTCAGGCCCCTCACGTTCCATGATGCTATCTTCATGCTGCTGATGACGGCCTGAGCCGCCTCATCTCTGAGAATTTACCACTGCTGCCTTCTTGCTTACCACCCTTCTGTTGCCTTTTGCTATTGCCTTCCCTGCTCTGCTTTCTACTCTCTTCCCTGCTCTGAGAATTTACCACTGCAGCCCTTGCACTGCACCTCTGCCGGTCTAATTTCTTCCTTGCAGCCCTTGATTGGGTTTGAACTGTCCAACCACCATCTACATCAGTATCACCCTCTGCATCACTATTAACATCTCCAGCTTCTAACATGGGATCCTCAATAGGTGTGGAATCACATGCGCACTCCCTGACTGAGCTGTCTTCCAGTGTATCAGTGCAGCTAGGGCTCTCTGCATCCATCATCCCTTGCTCTGTACTGGATGAAATTAAACCTTCTGTGCTTGTTTCGATTTGCAACTCCCCCTGCTCATTGCGTAGCTGCTCTTGTCCTGCGTGTGTGGATAGCCCTGGTCGGCACCAATCCCTGATGGTTTCCATACTGTGTGTCACCTGATACAATGCAGCTGATCTCTCCTGAACTTGACGGGAACACTTAGCCTCAGACATCTGCCTACATAGGTTCTGATCCGGCTGGATTTGACCTGTTGATCCAACCAACTGCAGGTTCAATCCCAATCTCTGAGCTCCTGCTAGTTCATGAGGCTCTGCCACTGCCAATTGTCCATGCTGCTCTTCTATGGTTTCCTTGCCACGTTTCTATATGTTCCCACTATCTTTGCTCATAAGCCCACTTTGTATTTGATTACCAGTTTGTATCCCTCCTCCTATCACTCCTGTACTGATCTCATGTCCTTCTCTGATACATTGCATTTGTTTCCTCGTTTGATTCTCCACTGGCTGATCAGAACCGACAGCTACTTGACCATTTTGACTCTGGTTTGGCACGTATTGCTGCTCACTGATAAGGCCCTCTGTTTGTACCTCTACATGACTATGCTGGTTCCCTCCTTGCAGTGTTGGATTAGCAGTGTTACCTTGTACTCTGCCAACACCCTTTCTTGTCACTTGGCTTGCCCCAGTTTCTGGCTATGCTACACTGAACCTCTGCTGGCTTTGATCACTAGTTGTTAGCTTACCAGGTTGCGCATCCACAGCTGAAAACTTAACTGTATTCCCGGTTGATCTTCCACGTCCCACTGCACCGGTACCATGCCCTTTAGATGTATTCATGCTGACATGATTGCAAGGGGGTGTTACTGCTATCAAGGATCCGACCTTTGAAGGTGCAACTGCCGATGGCACTGGCCTTTTTTGCTGGTACTGCTTAGTGACACTTCTAACTAGGCTACTGCTCTGATTGACTTGCTCAGTTAGAATTTGCACCTGTGCTCCTTGCCTTGACTTCGCTTTAACTCGCTGTCGCAATACTTGTGTGGCTACAATGTCCCCTTCCTCCAACTCTACCCCTTGTTGATTGTCCGGTGGTCTGCCCTGATTTCTTGCTAACATTTGCTGGTGGGACTGACAATTCTGTTGATAGTGTCCCAGTTGTTTACAATTACTGCGCAGCTTCAGTGAGGATTCAAAAACAACCTGCAGATCCACATCACGACCATCTGGAAGCGTCACTGGAATGGAACTAGGCAGCGGTTGTGTGATGTCCATTTCAACCAGAACTCTGGTGAAGCAGATGCGCTCCTTCATTTGTGTGACACGGTCTGTATACAGCGGATTGCCCACCATTGAAGCCACTTTGCTTAAGCCTGAGACAGTCCAGCAATCCACTGGTAGCCCAAAGATTTGCATCCATAGCGGTACCTGACTCTGTGATTCCAACTGAAAGCTGAAACATGATGGCATTGCCTTAAGATACAAGGGACATCCATATACAACATACGGTCCATTCTGCATTACTCTCTCAGCATCCTCCTTTGTCTCGAATCTGAAGACCAACCACAGCGTGTGATGCGTGAACATTTTGTGAGGCGCCCTCCATCTTCTTGTGAGATGTTTCAACGCTTGCCAACTGGGAAACCTTCCAATGAATCTGCCTACCAAGCAGTAACCCATGGCTGTTTCTACTGGCAGCATATCATCTTGTTGAAGGGCCACTCTTGTACACAACTGCTATATTCTGTGCAACGCCGTGCTACCATCACAGTGCCGGTTGGTTTTGAACAGATCTGCCCATTTCATTCCTCCCGCATCAGCAGCCTGCCGGAACGACGGTACTGGCTCAGAGATCTTGCCTGCCACAGCATCATTAGCCACCACCGTAGCCCTATCTGGATCTGGAACAATGACTGTCACTGGATCTTCAGTATCTCCGGAAACTTTAACTGCTTCAGAACCTCTAACTGCTTCAGGAACTCTAGCTCCAACATGACCCTTTGCCGCCTCCGCCTTCTCACCAGCTTCATGATTCAGATCTGCCTCACTTGGTATCTTCGCTCGGCCCACACTTGTGTTTTCACCTCGCAACTCCCAGCTAGTACCTTCCTGCTCGGCCCGCACTTGGTATCTTCCTGCTCGGCCGCCCGAAGATCTTTCACCCCACCGTGCCTCCGACCTTGACAGCTGCCTCCTGACGTCGGCCGGCTGGCTCCCCCACCCTCTACGCTCAAAAGCTCTCAGCGGAGTCAATCGCCGCAACGGCAGCTTCCGCCTCAACAGCCCACGCATCGAATCGAAAAGCCCTAACTTAGCAATTAGGTATTGGATCCGCCACCTGGTTACGAATCCAGTTGCTGAACCCACAACCCGTTAACTCGTATCCAATATTTCCTAAGTTCAATTCAAATTCAAACCCGAAGTCCAATCAAAGTTAGCGCCAGTACACGTCAGATTTCTTCATCCTCGCATCGCCAACGGCACGAAGCATCCTTCCTGAAGCCCAACTTACTGCCTCCCAGTTCGTCGGAACTACAAGACTCCATCTGCGCCGTAGTTCACCAGTGGCGATGCTGCCTCCCTTGGTCTGAACCCTCCAAGTACTAGTCTCCCTGAGTTCACAGTTTCTTTATTTTTAAGTTCAATTAATTCTTAACTTTAATTAATCCTTAATTTATTAATTTAAATGTTAATTAATTCGAAATTAATTTAAATAATCCTTAACTTAACTTTTTTTAATCAACTTAATTAATCTTTAATTCTTCAATTAATCTTTAATTAATTCTTCAATGAATCATTAATTAATCAACTTAAATTAATCTTTAATTAACTTAAAATAATTCTTAATTATTTTAACTCCAATTAATTCTTAAATAACTTAAATTCAAATTAAATAAAAACTTACCATAATTACAACAATTAAATTAATAATATTAAATATGTCAAAGTGGGCTGACATATTTGCGGGCTCACATGATATGTATCAAATCGGGAATTTGATACATCATTAGAATCTTAAGTAAAATAATGTAACTTGTTTGACTCATGCATAAATGTCATGCTATGCATTTGCTATTTCTTTTAAATATATGACATGTCATTCATATTTAAATTTTATGCATGATTTAGAACGATTATAGGAAAAAGGATAATTAAAACTTGATCAACCTAGTATTAGGTGGAGGTGAGATGATAGTACGTTAGAGAAGCCGTTTGGTGGAACTAGCTGAAGCTACCGATCCGAAACCTAAGCTAGTTAGACCAAAATTTTTCAAGAAGTAATTTGAAAATGAATTTTTGATAAAAGGTTTTGTCAAGGAAAGGTTGTTGTTCCAATAAGGCTACGGCCAAAGAAGGCCTTTGTGTCTCGCCAAAACCTGGAAGCCGATTATCGAAAATCAAATTCACTTTACTATTTGATAAATATGAATATAACACAAGTGTCCATTAAATCTTAGATTTAACAATCAATTAAGAAAAATAATTCAAGCATCTCATAATGCACCTATAAGGCAACCATGCTTGCTGTATTGAGACATCTAGAATGGGTGAGATGTTAAGGACTAATAAATTGAAAATTATTTTTCAAAATTATTAGAATATTTTTCTAAAAATATATTTTCAAAATAGTGTTTCAATATAATAATGTTTTTAAGAATTTCATGATTGTCTGATTGCTTATACATATGATAGATTTTCAAAAATTATGTTCTTTTAAAAAATTGTTTGACCTACACAATTAGACACAAGCCTCTTAGGTCAACACTAAAGTCCCCTAAGACACTTAGACAGAGTCAAACGGTGTTGGTTACAGGGGGAGTGTTTTAAAATTGTTTTAAAATGTTTTTTTAAACTATGTTTTAAACATCACTATCCTTTAAAATTCTTTTAAACTATGCTTTAAACATCACTATCACTACAAAATGTGTTTAGAAAACAGTGCTTTATATCACTATCACCTATGTTCTCAAAGCTCTTGTTTAAAAATTATCTCCTTTCTAAATTGTGGTTTTGAAATTTATCTTCCTGAAAATTAGTGTTCATTTGATTTTGATAAACCCTAAAAGACACAGAGAAAGGTCTACTTCATGATCTACAAGGACTCCTAGGATGTGTCAAATTTAGGGGAGTCTGAGTCAAAAGAAAAATTTCTGAAAAATTTTTTTTGGCAATTATTTATTTTGAAATTATTAGATAATTCCTTTGATCTGAACTAAACCCTAAAGACTTAGAGGAAGAGTACTTGTGGTCAACAAGCTTCTTAGGACTGGGTCAAGTTTACGGGGAGGTCAAATTAAAAGAATTATCTAATAACTTAATAATATGTTTTCATGAACTGCATATAAAGATTTGTTGAAAACATAATTTTTCTATACTATCATTGTAAATCATTTTTTTTAACATCATCATTTTCAAAAACTTATATTTTTTAAACTTATAGAATCAATTTGAAATAACATTTACTTGAGTTTGGAAAATTTCCAGGACACTTAGGAAAATATCCTTGCAGTCAACAAGGTTTCCTAAGATTGTGTCAGACTGGAAAAAAAACCAAAGCAAGTAAAGTATTATGTGTTAAAAACAATATTTTTGTAAGTACTTTCAAAATATGAGTCAAGTATATTTTTCAAATTCATAATATTTTTAAAAGTACTTATATTTTTTAAAAAATGCAAAATATCATTCAAAGTGACTTGTATTTTTCAAAGATATATATATTTTAAAAGTATTTGCATCTTTCAAAAAGCTCAATATCTTTTAAAAGTACTTGTATTTTTTTCAAACTTAATATCTTTCAAAGTACAAGGTTTTGCATAATATTTTTCAAAGTATTATTGTAAAATGCAAAATCTCTAAGTGAAATATTTTTTTTAAAATAATAATGCATATTTTTCTAAGTGAAAATCATTTAAGTATACAATTCCTTTTGAAAATCTTTCTCAATAGAAATTTTTTTCCAAGGCGATATTTTTTTCTAAGTGAAAAATTTTCTAAATTTTCTGAAAGTACAAAATATTTTTATGCACAATACTTGTCAAGGTGTAATTTTCTTGTGCAATTATTCTTGTTAAACTAGCTCTCTGCTATGATTTCAAAAATTATACTAAGTACTTTCAAAAGAAAATCTTTTGTTGTTGGTGCAAGTGTTTTGGTCATTTTTTTTATATATGACAAAGGGGGAGAGTAAGAGCTTAAGTTAGAAAATTTTTGTTTCTTCCCAATTCTTTTTCAAAAGGGGGAGAGTGAGCTTATCTTAGAAATGTTTTTCTCCCAAAGATCAAAATGTATTTTCAAAAACTTAGATTATTTTTTTTCAAGGTTTAGCCCTTTCAATCAATCTAACTTAAGATATTGTCAAACATCTAAAAGGGGGAGATTGTTGGTGCAAGTTGCATCAGTGATGGCCTCCTCTAAGTGTTTCAATGTTTGACAATATGCTTAAGTCAGTGATACATTAAACAAGGGAAGGGTAAGTCAAGAGAGGAGTACCAAAAAGTCCTAGTAAACCTAGGCAATAAGTCCTGGTTCGAAGAATTGGGCACTAAGTCCTGATCATGGATTGGGCACTAAGTCCTGGCCGAGGGCTAGGCACCTAAGACTTGACTGAGAGTTGGGCACGAAGACCTGGTTCGAGGAATTGAGCACTAAGTCCTGGCCGAGGGTTGGGCACCGAAGTCCTGGTTCAAGGAATTGGGCACGAAGTCTTGGCCGAGGGTTGGGCACCGAAATCCTGGACCTAGGGTTTGGGCACGAAGTCTTGGTTCGAGGGATTAAGCAACTTAGCTGAGCGATGACTAAGGACAGAAGTAGAGATGGGTTGAGGTTCGGACATCTCAAGATCTGAGAGTATCGAAGGCTATGAAAAAGTCCACCCGAATGGACTGGGTGGCAACCGTCTCCTGAGAGGAGTAGGTGTAAGGCGCGTTCCCAGGGGTGGGATCTTGCGTCGGTTCGACCTAGGGTTTCGCGGAAATCTAAAGTCAGAACCAAGTCCTTAAGGTTAAGATTATCTATATGTTTGCCTTGTATTTATGTATCTTGCAGGTACCTAGAATGGAAGACAAAGCAGGCAAACAACACACCACGCGGCTGGAACCCTGGCTACTAGGCACCCCCATTGAAGGAGGTGGCTTGATGGAGCTAGGCGCCCCTATTGAAAGGAGGCAAACAAGTATTCATTCAGGCACCCCCTATGATACAGGCGCCCTGGTTTAAAGTTGTATTTGCTGCTGCGAGTTCAAAGCAGAGATAAGATTTGACTGGGTTCATTGAGGCGCCTGGGAGGTCCAGGGCGCCCTGGTCAAGAGGGTTATCTGTTGCGGCGAGTTCAGCGCGGAGATAAACTTTGACCAAGCCCTTTGAGGCGCCCCGGTGATCACAGGCGCCCCAATGAAGCCTATAAAAGGGGCATCGACCCCAAGGCTCAGGACACAACTTCCAAACACTATTCTAATCTTCCCAAGTGACGATAAAGCGCTAACGATGAAGCTCTATGACCAGGAGACTCCAGGAGGAAGTGCGCGGCACTTCGGAGGTCCAGATCGGCCGAGTTTCAATTCTATTTGTTCGGTTTGAGTTTACATTCTGCAGTTCAATTTATTTATCCTTTTTTTTTAACTCTTGCACTGTAAGATGGGTTTCTCCACCTCCGGAAAGTCCGGAAAGGTGACCATTAGTGGACGGGCGTTCCCGTGCATAGGCCTTAGATGTACGGACCCTAGGGGGTCGTGAACCAAGTAAAAAATCCTGCGTGCAATATGTGTTGTTTGCTTTCTTCGTTCGTTATATTTTCCGCTGCACTAACTCTGAGTGTAGAACGAAGATCCAAAAGATGATTTCCGAGAAAGAATTTTACGGTCAATATTCACCCCCTCCTCTATCGACGGCACCGGTCCTTCACAATTATATACCTCCTCTAAGAAGACTTTGACTAAATTCAATCAATGATATAGGAACACTTCAAGGTATGAACAAATCAGATCTAACAAGAATGAAAAGAAACCTGGACTACTCAGGCCCTTCTGTTCCGTACCTGATGCGCTTGTATTTTTTTTAAAAAAAAATCTTTAATTTGGTAGCAAAAACAAGACAAAATGCACCACAACAATCAGATAACAAAACATTTTTCCCCCAAGATAAACTTCTATATTGATTAAGCATATAAAGGCCACAGTAACAGAATAATTAGAAGTATTAATATAAAAAATTTCCAGCTCATGAGCATTTTCACTTTCGAGAGCATGCTTACAAGTAGACCTACGCTAATGCTTGGTAAATATTGAAACAATGAGCACGCATACGATGTCTAAGGAAGTTGTATCGTAACCTAGGAAATGATTGGGACAACATATCTGCATTATCTAATTATTTATTTGAATCTCAACCCATTAAATAGAGTTTGTGAGGGCGTATTGTATGAAACCGAAAGTAACAGGAACGGCGCAAGTGAGAAAAAGGGGGGAACTAAGAAGACTGCTAAAAGAAACCTCTGAAATCCCCCAAAAGAATTGCTTGAGGAGAAGAGGAATTTCTAATAAACCATCGACGAGAATCGGGAGAACGATCTACTTCAAAAAAAAGTTAACTCCTCGAGGAAGAATACAAGGACACTAGGCGATGGAATGGCGACGCCGCCGTAGATCGTCGACGGCAGGGGCGGCGGCAATTGGAGGACTAGGTTTTGGTCGGCGATGGTAGACGAGTTGGGGTGGCGGGAATTGGAGGACTAGGTTTTGGGCCAGCAATGGTAGACGAGACGGGGGCGGCGGCGGTAGGTTTGCGGACGCTTTTGCAGTGATGAGTTAGCCGCACGAGCGTGTTGGGAACGAAAGAAGGCGGTGAGGGTTTTGGGAAAAATCAGAATAATTTTAAAAGAAGAAGCATATCTATAGTAAAATAGTGAAAATAAGGAAAAAGAAATAAAGGAAATAGAAAAAGGAAAATAGTGAAATAAGTATATTTTACAACAGAATAAGGAAAAAAATAAAAAAAAATAAGCAAAATAGAAAATAATAAAAATAATAAAATAGTGATTATTTGTAGTATTATTTATAGTTTTATTTGTAGCGTATCACATATAATAAATAGATGCATTAACAGCGTATCAATTTTTGCATACTGTCATTGTTATTATTTATTCACAGCAGATGTTAATATGCTGTTAATTATAATGTTAACAGCTTGTTTTTAATGTACATCGTTGATGCTTCTTCTTTTAAAATTATTTATGATATTAACAGCGCACATCAATATGCATGTCGTTAATAATACTATTAACAACATGCTTTTAATGTGTGTTGTTAATAACGCTGCGGAAAAGTAATTTTCTTGTAGTGAGCAACTCATACCTTTCTCGACCTTTTGGCTAAGATCAAGTGTAGTATCTGTTCTTATCAATTTAATATCTGATATATGGATCATTCGTCCACTTTGATATTAAATTAATTTTTATATAGGGAATGACCCATCACAGCATGTGTCGCCTGTGTGTTGTACTATAGCACATGCATGACACACCCCTATCAAAGCAAAGTAAACTTAGATCACATCCATATTCACCACCCTTATAAAACTTATGATCAACATTAATATCTTATATTATAAAAAATAATAATATATCTTATATTGACATGAATCCATGATGAAATAAAATTACTTTTCATTTTAATTTTTCATTTAATAATAAAAATTGATATATATATATATATATGTTATCACTAAACATGTTATTTGAATTGTGTAATATTCCCTGCATCGTACAGGTATTATACTAGTTTATCTTTTAAATTTAAGTTTTTAAGTTTGTTTAATACTTCTGCTTTATTTGAATTTTTTGTATGCCTTATTAAATTTAACTTTAATTTTAATAAATTCATCTTCATCTTCATTTTCAGAGTTATATTCAGAATTATTAAATAAAATTGTATCATTATCTTTACAATAGGTAGAATAATTTTCAAGGTTATTAATTAAGGTTGTAGCATTATATTCAACCACAGTAGAATTATTAATTAAGGGTTGACTATTATTGTCAATATTATCTTCAGAAATATTAGAATTATCAAAAATATTATTAATTAAAATTTCCTCATTATCCTTAGAATTATCAGAAATATTATTAATTAGGATTTCTTCACTATCCTTAGAATTATCAAAATAGAAATATTATTAATTATGATTTCCTCATTATCCTTAGAATTAATTTCAAAAATCATATCATTAATATTAAAAATTAAGGAATTAATATTTAGTATTTATCTATTATCAATATTTGATGTGGATTTGTTATCAGCTAATTTATCATGCTACAAATGTAATTTATTATGTAAATAATCTAATTTAACAGTAAAATCAACATGAGCAATATCTAACTTGAAAGAAGGATTATCTAATTTTGCAGGAATTTGAAAAATATTTTTGCCGAAATTAACTTTTCATACCCTCATAATCGTGGTCAGACACTAGTTCTTGTAGTGTCCTTGCTTTTAGTACTTGAAACATTGGATGTGACTTATGTCCCTCTGAACTCCTAACACTGGTATCTCCGTTGCTGCCAGTGGTGAAGTTCGAATCTTACGAGTAGGACACTAATTTTTATAGTGTCCTCTCTCCCTGAACTTGAAACAAATAATATGAAATATAAAAATATACATAATTTAAAATGTACTTGTATTCACCGTTGCTCCCCCACAATTTTAGGCTTCTTTGCTCCTTCGGCTGTTAGTTCGGTGAAGAGCAACCTGCTCTAATACCACTTGTAGGAACGGTGCCGGTAAAGGGGGGTGAATATTGACTCGAACTTTTGTCGAGAAACATTGTTATTCGTTCTTGCTATCAGAGTGTTAGTATGCAGCGGAATATAAAATAAAACATAAACAGAGCAAGAATAACTCGCGGGATTTACTCGGTTCCCAACCCCCCAAGGTCAGTACGTCCAAGCCCTATGTACTCAATTTGAGTCCACTAGTGGTCTCCTTTCCGGATATTCCAGAGGCAAAGAAACCCGTCTTACAGTTTGAATTACAAGAACAGGAATAATAAATTAAACACAGCATAAAAAGCAAACCAAATGAAAATCTCAGCCAACTCTGGAAGTCCGAAGCACCCCGCACTTTTTCTTGGAGCCTCCTTGGTCGCAGAGCTTTGTCATAGCGCTTTTGCTTCACACAGAATCACTTAGCAGATGGAAAACATGATTGCTTGAAGTGAGGGGTCGAACCCCTTTGTATAGGCTGTTCTGGGGCACCTGATAAGGCTGGGGCGCCTGCCACGTCACGGTCAAAACTTAATCGTAGCAACAAAATCGTCAGAAGGATAAAACCTCCCTTCCCAAGCGCCTGAGAAGCTCTCAAGCGCTTGGGAAGCTCCCAGTCACTTGGGAAGGAGGATATTGGGCGCTTGATATAAATCAAGCACCCAAGAAGCCCTCTTCCCAAGCCTGTTTACTCTGTGTTTTGTTCTCCTATCTTGCCTCCAACTCAAGGTACCTGCAAGTCAAAAAACACACAACAAAACAAATATTCTTAAGCCTTAATTGATTGGTTCTGACTTTGGATTTCACCTAAAATCCTAGGTCGAACTGACGCCTACTGTTCCCTTCCCCGGGGAACGCGTCCTTACCTACTCCATCCTGGAGAAGTTACCTTTGCCTACTAGGACCTCCGGTTGGACTTTTGCTCAGCCTCCGAGAACTCAGATCATGAGACGTTCGACAACTCAGATCGTGAGATATCCGACCTCGATCCATCTTTACTTCTGTCCGCGATTCCTACTTGGCTAAAGCATTTGCCAGCCGGGACCTCAGGCTAGACATTTGCTCGACCTCCGAGAACCCAGATCTCGAGACATCTGACCTTGACCCATCTCTACATCTGCTTGTAATCCTCGCTAGGCAAAGATTATTGGTGCCAGAAGAACCAAAGTCAAACCTTTGTTTTGATGACGGCAAAGGCATCAAAAGTTAAGATTTGGATGTGATCTAACAAGATGATTAAGTATGCAGGAAAGTCCTAGGTACACTAGGCACTAAGTCCTGGTTCATTGAATTGACCACTAAGTCCTGGCCGCGGGCTGGGCAGCTAAGTCCTAACCTAAAGTTGGGCAATAAGACCTGGTGAGTGAAGCTGGGCACTAAGACTTGATGAATGATGCTGGGCACTGAGACCTGGTCGAGGACTGGGCAATAAGACCTGGTGAGTGAAGCTGGGCACTAAGACCTGGTGAGTGAAGCTGAGCACTAAGACATGGTTGAGGACTGGGCACCGAAGACCTGGTAACTGAAGCTAGGCACTAAGACCTGGTCAAGGACTGGGCACTGAAGACCTGGTGAGTGAAGCTGGGCAAAAGTCTAACCGGAGGAGCCGGTTGGCAAAAAGGTAAATTCTCCCGAGAGGAGTAGATGAGGACGCGTTCCCCGTAGAGGGAACATTAGGCGTCAGTTCGACTAGGGTATTTGGGAGACCCAAAGTCAGAACCAAGACAACATAGGCTGTAAATAATGTCTAACATATCATATATTTGCTTCTTGTGTTTTGGAACTAACCCTGGTTGTAGGAAACAAAGGGACGATGTTTCTGTAGCTCAAGCGCCTCATTGGAAGGAGGCGCCTCACTGGGCTAGGCGCCTGTATGGATACAGGCGCCCCAGTGCAAGGCCAAATCAAGACCATCGAAGCAAACTGCCACGAAAGCCTTTGGACCAAGTCAAACTAGGCGCCTATGTTAACACTATAGGGTATGGTTTGGCGGGTTTCCATAGCGAATACCTGGTCGATCCGAGAGACCTCTCCACGTCTATGGATTAAAAATTAATCCGAGTGAAGACCCGTCTCCCATCGACCGTCTCGTGCCGTTTCGAATGATCCAAATTACAACTTAGCCAATTACCAAAATTGACCTTGTAATTTGCTTGATCGTTCGACCGTGGAAAAGGTGACAAGTTAATCGCCAGCTTTTGTGTTTATGGTCAGGGTCTAGTTAAGAATTTATTCAACATATTTTGAAATCAAAATAATAAATTCTTAAACATAAAATGACGATACATATAATCATGGCACAAAATTAACAAAAGGAAATACAAGGGAGCTTAGGGAAAGATATACCCTTTCGATCACCTCGCGATCATCTACCTTATGTCCCTCCCTTCGCAGACGTTGTGTGGGCGACGATCTACCACGATACCAGATCACCAAAACAACCCCTTCTCACAGCCGACCAAAACCCTAGCCAGTAGGGTTTGCACCGTCGATTTCTTTCCTCTCCCTTTGCACCGCCGACCGCCTGATCCGACTCCAAGCCCTCCGGACCAGCAGAACACCTCGAGAGGAAGGTGAAGAAGAAGAAGGAAAGAAACAACATTCTTCCTAACCCCAACAGCCCGAAATCTCCTCCCTCCTTCAGCCTTGCGGCGCCGCCGCAACCTTTGGTTGCGCCGGCCGCCGACGCCTCCTCTGCCCTCCCTGAGCCCCACGGAAGGTAGAGGAGATCTCTGCCTTGCATCCAGCCGGAGCTTGGTGGAGGAGATCGGGAGAACCGAAGGGGAGAACCCCTTCTTCCTTAGTTGCGGCGCTGAAACCCTAAGGCAGGGTGAGAGAGAGAGATGAGAGGAGAGGGCTTAGGTATCAAACTCTTGGATTGATTAATTAGCTCTTGGTTTCTTGATCTCATAGAGTATTTATAGGGCTAAGGTAGGGACCAAGAGGAGGAGTTGGTTCTTGGCCCACTAATGCATCCAAACCTGATCCATTAATTAAGATCCATTCCACTAAAGGATCTTAATTGAACTTCCTCACTAACCCCCATGTTTTTATATGGGCCCTACATATTACGAGTCATACATCCCCCCATGTTTAAGGTCTCGCATGCCCGTTAATTAATTAAATTACTGACAATTTAAATTAATTAACTTCTGGATCCTTGATTAGTACCACTCAACCTTATCAACGTGCCAGATCAAATCCACCTGTAGGGTTTAGCACGATGAACCTTTTGGGCCCATCAAGGGGGCATCATCATCCTGACTCACCAAGACACGGATTCTGTCAATAATCATCGGCACATCATATTATTAATATTATTTTCTAACTTACCGGGTCTGTCGATCTAACAGAATAGATCTTGCCCATTGGTAAATCAAAGAAATAATAATTAATAATATATGCCCGTTATTATTTCGGGATTAGAGGATCGTCCTCCATAATATCAACTGAGGACCTATCCAATTATCTAGTCAGTACAAATTGGATAACCTCGGATTTTGGTCCTGCTCAATGCACTCTTAGCACACTAGTGTAGTTCTATGGTCAAGATCAACCACACCTAACTACACTACAACCATCCCGATGGGTTGTCCAATTCCATCTAGGTTGTGAGCCTCTATTTATGCTAAGGTACTGATTGTAACGCCTCAAAATTCCCATTTTTAGTTCTTAAAGTCCTTAGAATTATTTAAAAATGGTTTAGAAATATTCTAGATATTTTTAGGGATTTTTAGAATATTTTTATAGAATTTTCAGAGTCCGTTTAGTATATTTAAAAAAAGAAACGTTTAAGGGCAGCAGGGGGTTCGAACCCGCGACCAGCAGGAGACCAGGCGCGAGCGCGACCGGCTAGGCTAGGGTATCAAGCACAACGAAAGTTGGAGAGAAATATATTTATAGAGTAGTTACGATTCTTTTCATAAAGATAGTATAAATAGATAAGTTAAGAGAGGAAATTAGATTTTTGGTTTTCTCTCTTCCTCACCCTAGCCGCGCGAGACAGCCTCCCTTCTCCTCTCTTGGGCGACGCCAACCAACACCAAGGCCAAGGGGGGCCGGCCAAGGTTCTCCTCCGAGAGATATTCCTATATTCGGGATCCCCGCGACGAGAGGAACGCGTAGGCGCGAAGAATTCTCCGAGATCTCAAGTTTCTCCCGAGCCCTAGACGTCAATCTTGGTAGTAAGTCCAAGATATCAATGTAAGTACTGCTCACATGCAGTAAGAGGCGGTTTTTCCGCAAGAATTTCCCTTAATAGTTTTTAAAAGAGATATTTCCTTTTTGTTTAAGTTTTTGCATGTGATCTTAGTTCATTATATGCTTGTATAAGTTTGATAAAGCACCCTATGTGAGATTAGGGGCTAAGAAAGTTATGAGAAAAGAAAAGAGAAGATAAAGATAAGAAAAGAAAAGGCCAAGGCCTTAAGAAATCCCCAAAAGTCAAGACTTAGGGATTTTAGCACGCAAGGTGCTCGAGAAAATGCCAAGGCATTTACAGATAAGAAAGAAAAGAAAGAAAAGCTATTTTATTTTCTAAGGCCAGTACCCGGCGTCCAAGGGCGTCGTTAAAGAAATCCAGGTGTCCAATTCCAAGGTCTTGGCCCTGGTAGACCAAGGTCTGCTCTATTAGGATTGGTGGCTCGCTACCCCAACCTTTTAGGGAACGCGCATGAGATGGTACTTACGTCTTCAGTGGATCCAAGTGATTATTATTTTCAAGTATATGCTTTAGCAAAGTTTCTAAAGTTTAAAGAGTTTTCAAAAAGTTAAAGAATAGCTAAAGTTTCAAGTTGAGCCAAGAAAAGTAAATTGAGATTTATTAATGCTTGAGTATGCATGTTTTGAGTTATACATGTTCTTAGTTTTCTTTCAAGCATATAAGTATCTCATATGATTTTCATATTGTTCAAGAAGCATGTTTGCACATTTCGAGATTTTGTGAGCTAGATAGTACTTACTAAGCTTTTTGCTTACTAGTTGCATTTCTCTTACTGCAGATAAAGGTAAAGGCGAGCAATTCTGAAGGAAGGCGACGAGGCGGTGCTGAGTAAAGTGTGTGTGGTGGCTGATTTTGGAGAGATCTTGAGACGAGACAATTTAGTTATTTGAACTACAATGTTTTAGTTTATTCAAATTTCAAGTTCTTGCTTTATGGAGTTTAGCGAACATTTAAGCTTGGATAATTCTACATGCTCAATTTCTTAGAGTAAAGATTCCATGACATTTCATTTAGCATACATATCCTTATGATTGCATTGGATGAGTAGAAGTGTGAGTAGTTTGAAATATTGATACTTTGTTAGAGAAATAGATGCATGTGCCAAGATAGTATTAATTTTCCCTTTGAATCCAGTTTTCATTGCTTAAGTATGTTTAGAAAAGTTGCTTTCTCATTTGATAATGCCTTAGGGATGTTTCAGAATTTTGTGTGATGAGTTTCAATGGTTAGAAGTTAAGTTTGGTACAAACTCTAGCTTAAAGTCTATGTAGATTTTTCATAACTTGTTAAATTCCGCAAAAGTCCTAATTTCAAGTTTATGGATTCGTTTTGATTGGCTAAATTGTTTAGAAATCTGGCATAGAGTATAGAAATGGTGTCATGATTTTATATGGCTCGAAACTATATGATTGGTGGGCTTTTGAAGCAAGTTTCGAAACCTGAATTTTCAGATTTCAGGCTTATCAGTCGACTGGTACAGTATCAGTCGACTGATACCCGTAAGCTGAGTTGGGCGAGGCAAGTTTCAATAAGTATTTTCTTACGAGTTTTTGAGAAAGAAAGTGTGACATGGTATCATGCATGACTATTTAAGTTAGAATATCATTCTTAGATAGATTAAAAAGAAAAAAAAAGATTTCCGCATTTTTAGTCGTGCATTAGAAGTCGAGAAGTAGACAAAAGTAACGATCCGTCTAAGGCAGAGAAGGCGGGTCGCTACAGGTGGTATCAGAGCAGTTCCCATTCTCCAGCATCACACACACATCAGCATCAACCTTGCCGTCTTCAAGTAAGAAAGCTTTAAGTTTCAGTTTTTTTTCTATTGCTCCTTTACTTAATTACAGTATAGAGAAATGCTTAAGTACTTACTCATATGTGCATAGAACAAGGAAGCATGTTTAATCCCTTAGTATCACGGAATCATGTTTAATCCCTAGAATGGACATTAGGACACTAAGTAAGAAGATAAGTTTATACCTAGAGAGGTAGTAGTGATTTCTTGTTCCCTTATACATTGTTAGATGGCAAGAAGAGGCCGAGCTCCTAATGCAAGGAACGGAACCCCAGTTCAAGATAACAATGAGCCTGGCACAGAACAGCCAGACCTGATGGCAGTCATTGCTCAAATGCAAGCTCAGATGGCAGAACAACAGAAGACCATCGCCACACTTATGGCAAATCAGCACCCAGCGCCCCCTACACCACCCACAGCAGGAGTGGGAACTCCAGTAGTGGCTGAAGTTCCACCAGTCCCACAGGAGACCCCTGCTGTGAACCGAAGACAAGAAGCATACCTCGTCCAGTGGCAGAGGCTGAAACCCGAAAGCTTCTCAGGCACGACTGAGCCCTGGGATGCCCAGGCTTGGTTCAAGACTTTAGAGAGCACGATGGAGCTTCTTGACTGGCCAGAAGTCGAGAAGGTCAAATGTGCCTCCTTCTGCCTAACTGGAGATGCTCGTATGTGGTGGGAGCGAGTCAAGAGTAAGAGGATAGTCAACCAGATGAGCTGGGCAGATTTCGAGCAAGAGTTCTATGAGGAGTTCTTCCACATGCGGGTTACCAACAAGCACTACGAGGACTTCATGGAGTTCAGACAAGGTAGCCTACCAGTGGGAGAAGCAGTCGCAAAGTTCAACAGACTAGCTCGCCTCTGCCCAGAGCTAGTCAGCACAGAGAAGGAGCGAGTCAGACTGATGCTCCGCATGCTGAACCCTGAGATAGCACTCAACGTGAACAGCGGGATGCACCGACCCCAGACCAGCGAGGAGTTGGTCAGTAGTGCTCTAATCTCAGAGCACTACCTGAATAGCATCAAGGCACAGCAAGCACAGCAGAAGCCAGTCCTGATTGAGAACAAGACAATAGGAGGCCAGAAGCCTCAGCCAAATAGCCAGAACTGGAAGAACAAGAACCACAAAAGGAAGCAGTGGCCTGGCAGCCAGAAAGGAAAACCAGAGAATAAGCAAGCTAGGTATCCACCTTGTCCTAAGTGTGGGAGGAACCATCCAGGAACATGCCTTTTGGGTGTAACTGGATGCTATTCATGTGGACAAGAGGGACACAGATCCAAAGACTGCCCAAACAAGTTCAAGGTACTTCCTCAGCAGTCCGTACAGTATGGAGGCCAGCCTCAGTTACATTACATGCCTACTATACTGGAGGGACCTCAGATCAGTCAAGGAGGGTTGGAAGCAGCACCAGTTCCAACCAATGCCAGAGTCTTTGCCCTCACGAAGGAAGAAGCTGCCAGCGCCTCCACGGTCGTAACAGGTCAAATAGTTATTTTACAGCATTTAGCTACTACACTGTTTGACACTGGGGCGACCCATTCTTTCGTATCAGTACCTTTTGCTAGTAAGTTACAGGTGCCTGCAGAGAGTTGGGAGTCCAGATTCCTGACAACTCTCCCTTCAGGGGAAATCATGGAGTCCACCCAGAGGCTCCGGGCTGTGCCAATCAAGATTTCAGACCGAGAGCTATATGTCGATCTGATAGTCCTTGCGATGCAGGACTTCGACATCATACTGGGCATGGATTTCCTCAGTAAGTACAGCGCTTCAGTGGACTGCCGTAGAAGGAAGGTGGTTTTCAGCCCAGAAGGAGAACCACCATTCGAGTTTCAAGGAGCCCCAAGGAGGAAGACTCAGAAATTTCTCTCAGCCTTGGCAGCCCACCAGATGCTAGAGCAAGGGTGTGCTGGTTTTCTTGCACACATAGTGGAATCAGAAGCAAAGGAAGAACTCAAGCAGGAGGATGTACGGGTAGTCTGCGAATATCCAGAAGTGTTCCCAGAAGAATTACCTGGACTACCTCCCAACCGAGAAGTGGAATTCGAGATCGAGCTAGTGCCCGGTACCGGTCCGGTCTCGAAGGCCCCATATCGTATGTCTCCAGCAGAGTTGAAGGAATTACAAGAGCAACTCCAGGAGCTACTAGACAAGGGCTTCATTCGCCCGAGTCATTCACCCTGGGGAGCTCCTGTACTTTTCGTCAAGAAGAAGGATGGGTCTATGCGTCTGTGCATAGACTACAGAGCTCTGAACAAGGTAACCATCAAGAACAAGTACCCCCTTCCTAGAATAGATGATTTATTTGATCAACTCAAAGGGGCTACAGTGTTCTCGAAGATAGATCTGCGTTCTGGGTATCATCAGCTGAAGGTTAAAGAAAGTGACATTCCCAGGACGGCCTTCAGGACAAGATACGGCCACTACGAATTTGTAGTAATGCCTTTTGGAGTAACCAATGCTCCAGCAGTCTTCATGGAGCTGATGAACCACATCTTCAGGGAGTATCTCGATAAATTCGTCATTGTATTTATTGATGATATTCTCATATACTCACAGACTCCAGAGGACCATGCTACACACTTGAGGATAGTGCTGCAGATCCTTCAGCAGGAGAAGCTCTATGCAAAATTCTCAAAGTGTGAGTTTTGGCTAGATCAGGTGACCTTCCTAGGTCACATTGTATCCAAAGAAGGCATTCAAGTTGATCCAGCCAAGATAGAAGCAGTCAGCAACTGGTGTAGACCCAAGAATGCCAGTGAGATCAGAAGCTTCTTAGGCCTGGCAGGATATTACAGAAAATTTGTGGAGGACTTTTCCAGGATAGCCTCTCCACTCACAGCCTTGACCAGAAAGAACAAGAAGTTTGAATGGTCAGATAAATGCGAGCACAGTTTTCTAGAGCTGAAGAAGAGACTGACCAGTGCTCCCATCTGACTGTTCCAGAGAGTGACAAGGCCTTTGACATCTACAGTGATGCATCCAAGATGGGCCTTGGAGCTGTCCTCATGCAAGATGGTAAAGTAATAGCATATGCCTCCAGACAGCTCAAGGACTATGAGAAGAATTACCCTACCCAGACCTTGAGCTAGCAGCTGTGGTTTTCGCACTGAAGCTCTGGAGACACTACCTGTATGGAGTGCAGTGCAGAATCTTCACAGACCATCAAAGTTTGAAGTACTTCTTCACTCAGAAGGACCTGAATATGAGGCAGCGCAGGTGGCTAGAGTTGGTCAAAGATTATGACTGTGAAATCCTCTACCACCCAGGTAAAGCTAATAAAGTGGCAGATGCACTGAGCAGGAAATCCTGTGCAGCACTGATGTCCTATCATCACTGTCTCTACCACTTCAGAAAGAAATAAAGGATTTTGGAGTCGAGGTAATAATTGGGCAACTTTCTGCATTGACTCTAGAGTCAACCCTGCTTGTGGATATACAAAGAAAGCAAAGTCAAGACCCAGAGATCCAGAAGATCAAGCAGGGATCCAAGAGGCAGAAAATTCAGAGTTTCGAGTATCAGATAGTGCATCCTCTATCTTGGAGACCGCCTTTGCGTCCCCAATGATGAGGAACTAAGAAAGAATATTTAGAAGAAGCCCACAGTACCCCGTACTCTATGCATCCTGGTTCTACCAAGATGTACCAAGATTTAAAGAAAGGTTCTGGTGGTCTGGACTCAAGCGAGACGTGGCCAGATATATCAGTACCTGCTTGACCTGCCAGAGAGTCAAAGCAGAGCACCAGAGACCAGGAGGAGTTCTACAGCCACTTCCCATTCCAGAGTGGAAGTGGGAAGAAATATCCATGGACTTTATCACAGGTCTTCCAAGAACCACCCATGGACACGATGCAATTTGGGTGATAGTGGACAGATTGACCAAGTCTGCCCACTTCCTAGCCATCAAGTTATCGCATTCGTGAGCAGTTAGCACAGTGTACGTGAAAGAAGTAATCAGGCTTCACGGAGTTCCGAAGTCGATCGTTTCTGACAGAGATGGGCGGTTC
>JAGFNQ010009337.1:152880-232843 GCA_024364735.1 Boesenbergia rotunda | reverse complement strand
GCATCTATCCAGGGAAGAGACTATGAGATTACATCTCAATCAGTTTGATGCTTACGGTTCACCCTTATAGCTTGTTTATACCACATTGAACCTACTTCTTGGGATCTCCAATCAGATAGGTTGGGTTGCCGCTATAGATGAAACCAAGATAGGCCTCAGTCCCATTCCCTTACTGGATCTCTTGATTTTCTCAGAATCAAGACCTTTTGTGAGTGGATCAGCAATATTGTCTTTTGAACTTACAAAGTCCAAAGACACCACTCCAAGAGACACTAGCTCACGAACAGACTTCAGTCTGATTCGTACATGTCTCTTCTGTTTCTGGTTATACTTGGAGCTTCTAATCTGAGCTATTGTTGTTTGATTATCACAGTGTACTGAAATAGAAGGTATTGGCTTAATCATCAAGGGAATTTCAGACAGAAGACCTTAAGCCAATCTGCTTCAGTTACTGTGGTATCCAAAGCACACAATTCTGCCTCAGATGTAGAACGGGAATAATCGTCTGTTTAACAGACCTCCAAGCAACTGCACCGCCTCCAAGTGTAAAGACATAACCAGTAACGCCTTTACACTCAGCAGTGTCAACTATCCAATTGGCATCACTATATCCCTCCAGGACTGCATGGAATCTCCCATACTGCAAGCCCAAGGATATAGTTCCTTTTAGATATCTGAGTACTCTGTCTAATGCATCCCAATGCGTTCTGTCCGGACAGCTGGTAAACCTGCTCAATTTCGTTATAGCAAAAGAAATATCAGGTCTAGAACAATTTACCAATACATTAGACTACCTATTATTTGGGAATATCTTAGTTGAGACACAGCCACGCCACTCTTATTCTTGTGGAGAGTCTTTGAAGGATCATAGGGTGTGACTACAGATTTTATGTGGCTATAGCCATATTTCTCCAACACTTTGTCAACATAGTGTGCCTGAGAAATTGCTATTCCATCAGTTGAGCGAGTCAACTTCAGCCCTAAAATCAATCAGCACAACCCATATCCTTCATATCAAACTTACCACTTAAGAGAGCCTTGGTCTCGTTAATAATTGAAAGGTCAGATGCAAACAATAAAATATCATCTACATATAAGCATAAAATAATACATCTATCGCCTTTCAGTTTAGTATATACACATTTGTCAGAGTCATTAATTTTCAAGCCAAACGATAGCATAGCACTATCAAATTTTTCATGCCATTGCTTTGGGGCTTGCTTCAAACCATATAGAGATTTAACTAACTTACAGACTTTATTCTCACTTCCAGAAGCTACATATCCCTCTGGCTGATCCATATATATCTCTTCTTCAAGATCACCATTAAGGAATGCCGTTTTGACATCCATTTGATGGACCTCAAGATGATATATGGATGCCAATGCTATTAACACTCGGATTGTAGTAATTCTGGGTAACAGGAGAATAAGTGTCAAAATAGTCAATCCCTTCTTTTTGTTTGAATCCCTTAGCAACTAGGCGTGCTTTGAATTTATCTACTGACCCATCAGGTTTTAGTTTTCTCTTAAACACCCATTTACATCCTATGGTGGTACAACCAGGAGGTAAATCTACTAACTCCCAAGTGGCATTAGAGATAATAGAGTCCATTTCACTTTTAGTGGCCTCTTTCCAGTGCTTAGCTTCAGGAGAAGCCATAGCATCTCTATATGTCACAGGGTCACCTTCTATATTATAGGTGATAAAGTCTTGGCCTAAATCCGTAGAGACACGTTGTCTCTTGCTCCTTCTCAGTTCTGTACACTCACTAGATTCATCTAGTCTAGAGTGACTTGAGGAAGGTGCACCCACTACGGATAATGGGACATCTACGGAAGCAGGCTCATCTCTAGTAGGAATACTAGAAATGGACTGAGGTGTTCTCATCTTCATAGGAAATATATCCTCAAAAAATGTAGCATCGCGAAGCTCTACAATAGTATTTGCATCTATTCCAGGAATTTCTGATTAATAATCAGAAATCTATATGCAATACTATTTTGAGCATAACCTAAAAAGATACCATCTACGGTCTTTGGACCAAGTTTCTTCCTTCTGTGTTCAGGTACTAGTACCTTTGCAAGGCACCCCCACACTTTAAGGTATTTCAAACTTGTTTTCCGACCTTTCCAAAGCTCATATGGGCTTTTATCCCTTGACTTCATTGGGACCCTATTTAACACATGACATGCAGTGTATAGAGCCTCCCCACATGAAGTTGGGTAACCCAGAACTTCCTAACATGGAATTGATCATATCTTCAAGGGTTCGATTTTTTCGTTCTGCTACACCATTTGATTGAGGACTATATGGAGCAGTCACCTCGTGAATTATACCTGAATTTTGACAAAATTTCTGAAACAGATTCGAGGTAAACTCTCCGCCCCTATCAGACCTTAACCTCTTAATGGTTTTATTCGTTTGGTTTTCGGCTTCAGATTTAAAAACCATAAATTTATCTAAAGCTTCATCCTTGGTTTTTAGCAAATAAACTTAACAATAACGAGAGTGATCATCAATGAAGGTAATGAAATACCTTTTATGGTCTCTCGTTATTACACCGTTAAACTCACAACAATCAGTATGAATTAATTCTAAAATATCAGAATTTCTATCAACTGATTTGAAGGGTTTTCGGGGCTGTTTATATTGCACACAAATTTCGTATTTTTTCTTATCATTTATGGCATGCTTAGGAATCATGTCAAGATTCATCATTCTTTTTACAGTTTGAAAATTAACATGTCCTAATCTATCATGCCATACATCATAAGATTCAATGTTATAAGAACAACCAACATCATTAAATTTATTCAAAGTTACATTTTCTACATTGAGTTTAAATAATCCTTCATTAAGGTAACCCTTTCCAATAAAGGTTTCTAAATGTAATATTACAACTTTATTACATTTAAAGTTCAATTCGTAACCAACACGAACTAGATTTGACCCGCTAATCAGATTCCGACGGACCGCTGGAACATGATGCACTTCATGCAGTGACAGGACCTTTCCAGAGGTGAACCTCAGGTCAACTTGTCCTATCCCAAGCACCCTAGCTGCAGAATGGTTCCCCATGGTCACGGAAGTGCCTTCAATTACCTGATAAGTAAGGAAGGCAGAGCGATCAGCACAACAGTGCACATTAGCACCTGTATCAACCAACCACTCATTAGGTTGATAGATCAAATTTAGTTCGGGGTTAAAGGTAACAAACCTATCGCTGGTGTCGGCATTAGCAGTCACAACATTTGCTTGTGCCTTGGTGTTGGACGTATTGCCTTGGTTTTTCTTCTTGTCCTTCCGTTCAGGACAGAATTTGGCAAAATGTCCAACTTGTCCACAAGCCCAGCACGGCCTAGTCCCATGCTTCTTTTGAACCTTTGGTTTGGGTTTCATTTTGTTCTTTTGGTTTTTGAATTTGTTCTTGTCAGAAGAGACCACTACATTTGCCTTTGGAGCAAATTCCATAGGTATTGTCTTATTATCATCTTTATGTTGCTTCCGATGTTCTTCCTCGATATTTAAAGCAATCATCAAATCTTCTAACGAGATTTGACCTCTCCTATGTTTAAGAGTCATGCCAAAATCTTCCCAACTCGGAGGCAACTTCTCGATGATAGACAAGACCTGAAATTTTTCGGGTAGTAGCATATCTCCTTCAGCAAGACCATGAATCAAAACTTGAAATTCATGGGTCTGCTCAACTACAGATTTTCCTTCAACCATTTTGAAGTTTAGGAACTTTGCCACGGTGTACTTCTCTAAACCAGAATCTTCGGAGTTATATTTTTTATCCAAGGATTTCCACAATTCCTTGGCCGAAGAGGTTGAGCAGTACACATCAAAAAGTGCGTCTGAGAGGGCAGACAGGATTCTCCCATGGCAGAGATAATCCCTTGACTTAAACCTCTCTAAGGCAGCACTACGGCCAGGTTCCTCTTCATCAGGTGAAGGAGGATCTGTTTCTATGACAGAGAATAGCCCTAGCGTGGTAAGCCAGAACTTCATGTGTTGTTGCCAACGCCTAAAGTTCTGCCCAAAAAATCTTTCAGGTCTGGCGCTAGCCTCATCAAACCCAACTACCCTATTATTCATCATGTCTATTGATGCTTACAATAAATTCTCTAAAATTGTTGTAAATATAGCACTAAAATCAGTAATATATTTGCACCAATAAAATCAGGCAGCATGCAATAGACAGTAAATGAATAAGCAGGGTTAGGAAATCGTTATCCTCCGGTTGAAGCGTCGGCGCGCCGACTGTCTTTAGAGAATTTATTGCCGCCCAAGGTGCAGAGGCTCGCTAGCAAAATCCCCTCAAGATCCGACAACCACTCACGTCGTTCGTAGGTGCACTCCAAGACGAACACCGTATTCGGAAGCAACCTCAGATCGCACAATTGAAGCCTCAAGACCCAAAACCGAAAACGGCGAAAGAGAGAAGAATCGAGAATCGCTCAGAGAGAATGAAAATTCTCGCTCAGAGAGAAAGGAGCAGAAGAGAAGAAGCAGTGAGTGAATTGCTTCTTCCCCTTCTCCTTTTATAGATCTGAAGAGTTGCGACACAAGGAGTCGCACGCGCTCGCGTGAAGAATCGCGTCCAGCGCCTCTGCGATTTCTCAAAAAAAAGAAAATAAAAGAATAAATAAAAGGAAGGAAAAAAAATAAAACCAAGCCAAATTGGTTTATTTAGGAATCAAACCGAACCGAAATGTGCAAAACCAAACCGGGCCGCCCGCAAGCGCGAGGCTCACGGGCTGGGGATTTGCACCCCCCCTGCGCGCGATAGTCGCGTGCGTCGCGCCCGGTTTATGGATTTCCGGCCCAGACCCCCTGAAACCACCTGGTTTGGGCTCAACCCGCGCATGCGTGTAGGCCCCCCTAAGTCATCTAAGCATGGAAGGAATGCCTTGATATATAAGGCATTCCAACTCCAATAGCTTAGCAATGTGGGACTAAACACATACACCATATAATTTGAAATTCTAAAGAAAATTCAACAGTGAGGACTCTCATAGGAGTGAACTCTAAACGAAAGTTCAAGTAAGTTAAGATAACTGGATGTTTAACAGAAATCTTAGGGACTCCCCAAATTGATGGAGTATTGAAGGATTTAACTTTGATATCTTATCGAAATAAGTTTATAAACATTGTCAAATGTCTATCAATAGATTTCAGTTTTATCACCCTACATCATAAGAAACATCTTTACACTTTAGCCCATTCCAAATCATGATTTCAGTTCTAACAAGACAATCTTGGACAATCATACTGACAAGAAAAAAAAAATCATGTTCACCAAGATGAAATGAAAAATTTTATTAATAAACCATCAAAACAATAAAATCAAACCCTACCACAAGGAAAGAATCATTTCCCTAACTCAAACTAGAGCATCCTAAATAAAAAATTAGTCTTGTTGGCCAATTTCATAGATGTATATTTTGAGAACTTAATATTAAAAGTTTTTATTTTCGACCAATTTTATTAAGTTAATAATTATAGCAAAAGATGATTATATTTATCCAGATATTCCTCACAGTCCGATCTCCCGACCTGAGGCTCCCTGAGCTGAAGCTCTTGACCTGAGCTCCCGAGCTGCAATTCTTGACCTGAGCTGGACTACATAAGCTCCTGGACGACCTGAGCTAGACAACCTGAGCTCCTGACCTTAGCTGGACGACTTGAGCTGGATGACCTGAGCTCCTGAGCTGAGCTGGACGACCTAAGCTGGGCAACCTGAGCTCCCGTCCTGAGTTGGAAGACTTGAGCTGGATAACCTGAGCTCTTAAGCTGAAGCTCCTGACTTGAGTTGGAAGACTTGAGCTCCCAAGATGAGTTGGATGAGACAGTTGTTAAGGTCTGCGTAATGTAGTTTTCTTAAAATAAATTTGTCCTCCTCCAACTGTGCTTCAAGGTTATGATGGACGTCTATTTCTCATGTTACAACAGTGGAACCATGTACACAACCAAGTACTGGTTGTTAGTGGCGAACTGAGAAAGCACCCGATTGCTACCACTTTTTTTCTTGCTCTCTTTTGTTCTTGGTCCCAACCTCTTTTTATAAGACTTAGACCCATTCTCTCTTTTGCTCTTAGTGCATCTGTTACATTTGGGCACCAAGCAAAAAATTATTCAGGTGACAAAACATTAATTTATTCGCTTGGATAAATTTGCCCCGACTAATCTTGCATTCAATGCGTGCAAATCGTGCTTGCACACAAGTTAACTTGGTTCATCCCCTAGGCACCTACACATGAGAGAAAGTCTCACCCCATGTGTTTGTTCACAACTAACATGCTTATGAATCAATATAAACCGACCAATATTCTTTGAAACTCTCAATGTAGGACTAAAGTCTCATTTACAATGGAATATCTTTTCTTTCCATCTCTTTTTTCATTCACTTGTATCCAACAAAACATTCTCACACCCATAAACATAGACTTAATGTCAATGCTCTCAAATTAAATGTAACTTTATTTCACTTCCACCCTTTATATTTATTACTTTATTAAAATTAGAAGAATGAAATCCAAGATCTTTGTGTAACTTTTGCATATCAATCTTTTTGAAAACGGTAGGAAGTGGGGGAGGTGGGCAAAACCCACTTCCCCACTTCTCCCCGACACCCTTTCCTATAAAAGGGGAGAGGATGCATCCAAGAGAAGATCATCGCAAAAAAATACAGAGGCATTGAAAAGCCTGGCTGAGGGAGAGATTTGATTTGTAGACTATACGAGAAGCGTTCATCGTAATCTTCTCGTCGATGGCAAGAGTGGTTTCCTCCAACGGTATTTTCTCCGTCTTCAATTGCTCATGATTTACGGGAGAATCGTTGTAAGTTTCATAGATTTTGTTATGTATATTTCATGCTTTATAATCAACAATGGTATCAGAGTCGTAAGGTTCTAAGTAGTATGAAATCACTTTGTCTGGAAATCGCGGCATTGGATCAGCGGTTTTCTTTCGAGTCAACAAACTAACTATTAGCATCATGAACCGACGATCCCACTTAGCTATGTTGCACGCTAGCGACTGCCTCATGCGTCGGCAACCGCATTCGTCACGGAGAAGAAATTGTGGCGATGTTGACTGTCGCTAGAACTGACTCTTGTGTTGATCCCCTCTCATGGCCTGCGTCCACATCGCAGTGGAGGTCATGTGGGTGTGGGTCGTGATAGAGAAAAACAAAATACAAGTTTCGTTCGTATAGAAAAAGATCAGAATGGGTTGGACTTTTTGCATTGGGTTTTATACTTTAAATAATAATAAAAAAATTGTTATGCGTTAATCCGTGAATGATCAGAGTTTTTTTATTCACTGTTGCTTTAATTAGTTAGACTTTATACTTTTAATTATTGCAATATACATGAATTAAATTGGATTTGGACCTTATTTAATTAAATGGGTTGAATTTATCCTGATAAATCAAAATTAATTAAATTAGATTAAGTTGGTTTATTTGAATCAGACCAAGTTGATCCAACTAGACCCAGATCGAGTCCAAATCATTAGTTAATTTAACCAGAATTGATTTATTTGGTTTGATCAATAAGTCTGACTCTGATTTAAATGAGCTAAGGATTAAACAACTTAGATAAGTCATCCCTGTAGGATCAATGTCGTCGATAGAGGGGAGGGTGAATATCGACTCGAAAAATTCCTTCAGAAAACTCGTCGTTTGTTCATTCTAGTCAAAGAGTTAGTGCGCAGCGTAATAATAAAGAACGAAAGCAAACAACACACTAAGACTCGCGGGATTTATTTACTTAGTTTCCGACCCCCCAGGGTCAGTACGTCTAAGACCTATGTACTCAGCATGAGCCCACTATTGGTCTCCTTTTCGAAATTTCCGAAGGCGGAGAATACCCGTTTTACAGTTCAAGTTTACAACCAAAGAATAAGTAAATTACATGTGTAAAATAAAAGCAAACCAAAAAGAATGTTGAAGATCCGGCCAATCCGGAAGTCCGAAGTGCAGCACACTTCCTCCTGAAGCCTCCTTGGTCGCAGAGCTTCATCTCTAGTGCTTTTTCTTCACTCAGAATGCTTAGAATGATGTAGCCAGTGATTATCTGAGTTGAGGGGTCGAAACCCATTTTATAGTAGTGTCCCGGGCGCCCTAGAGGCCTCTGAGGCGCCTCATATGCAGTCAAACCTGATCCGCAATTGCAAACTTCACGCAGGGATAAAACTGGCCATCCCAGGCACCCTAGACCTTCCCAGGCACTTGGGATGTAGGGCGCCTGACCCTTGAGGGTGCCCTGAAGCTTGGGGGCGCCTGTATTAAGACAGCCGCCCTAGATGCTCCTCCCAGGTGCCATTTTCCTGCGTTTGCTCTTTTGTCTTGCCTCCAACTCCAGGTACCTGCAAGACAATCAAATACAAGACAAATATGCATATAATCTTAGCCTTAAAGATTGGTTCTGACTTTGGATTTCACTCGAAATCCTAAGTCGAACTGACGCCTAATGTTCGCTTTCCCGGGGAACGCGTCCTCACCTACTCCACACTCGAGAAGTTACTTTTGCCAACCGGAATCTCCGGTTGGACTTTTGCTTAACCTTTGAGACTCCCGGATCTCGAGACATCCGAACCTCGACCCGTCTCTACTTTTGTCCTTAGTCATCGCTCAGCTAAGTTGCTCGATCCCTCGGACCAAGACTTCGTGCTCGGCCTCCGAGAACTCGGATCTCGAGACGTCCGATCCTCAACCCGTCTCTACTTATGTCCGCGATCTCCGCTCGACAAAGACTCTGTTGCCCGATCCCCGACCAGGACTTCGTGCCCAATTCCTCGAACCAGGACTTCGGTGCCCAACCCTCGGTTAGGTCTTAGGTGCCCAACCCTCGGCCAGAACTTAGTGCTCAACCTTGCAGGTCAAGACTTCGTGCCTATGTTAACTAGGACTTTCCTCCACCTTGATAAAGACTTCTTTTGCTAGTCATATTAATCCTGACTAGACTTATCTTCTGCCAAACATCAAGTCCTGTTTGGCTCACTACTTGGTCTAACTGACCAACCCTAGGTATTCTGCTAAACATCATATCCTGTTTAGCTAACCCTTGTTCTAACTGATCAAACCTTAGTATATTAACCAGATTAAATCTAGGTTTGATCATCTTGCCAAACATCAGGTCCTGTTTTGCTTGTTGGAACCCGGATGGCTAGAGAGGGGGGGTGAATATAGCCAAACACTTTGACTTTGACACTTATCGAATTTCTGCACTTTGATTTGTTAGTAGCACAGCGGAAGTAGCAAGAACAGAGTATGCAGAAAAACAGAAAACAAAAACAAACTAACACAACTAGCAAGATCGCTAACAAGGAGGGTTTACAAGGTTCGGGGATAACTTGCCCCTACTCCTTGGCGTGCCCGTAAGGTGGGCGATCCCTTGATCGTCGGCAGATTAAGCCCCGGTGAACACCGGATAGAAAGCAACCTCCTTCTTGGTGGAGTAACCTCTCCACAGCGTTTCAATCAAGGATATAGTTTTAAGCACGATGAAACACAAGAAAGATCTTACTTAGTACTTAGCAAAGACAAGAACACAGCAAGCTTCTCCCGAGCTCCACCCAGCGACGATCTCACGCAAGAACCCTTTCCCCGTGTCTTCTCGCTGTCGGACTCAAAGCCTCTTGTTCCTTCCTCCAAGTGCTCAAGCAAGGGATGGTTGCTTCACTGATTACAGTTGCTTGCTCAAGATGATGGGATCACAGAACACACAAGCAAGGATGTGGAGAACACAATCGCGCAGCAAGAACAAGCCAGAAGATGATTCAGCGAACTCTACTCTGCTCTTCTCTTCTACGCCCTTTTGTTTCTCCACTGAGCACGGGTGACACCATCTCACAGTAGCCTCCAGCTGCTTACCTGCCAACGCCAACTACCACTGAGCTCTCCCTGGACTCCCTGAGCTTCCGTCAGCCAAGCTCCAGTCTGCAGCTCCAGCCGTTGCAACCTGAGATGGAAAACGGACAAACCTGCTTCAAGGAAAGGCCACCTTTGACTCTCCTTGAGTGTTTGAATCCTCCCCTGTCACCTGCAGCTTAATCAGATCATTAGAGCAGTATATCAAATAGAAAATCAAGTATCAGAGATGAAGCGCAGAGAATCGGATACGTTCAGACGCGATCAAAGCGTCTGATAGTGCATTTTGAATTAAAGTGATCGGTCACCGGACCGATCAGAGAGCCTCCTGATCGGTCACCAGACTGATCAGGCTGGGTTCAGACCGATCAGGCTCCGTCCTGATCGGTTCCCAACGCTCAATCAGAAATCACGATTTCTCTGGGACTCTCCTGGACCGATCACCAGACCGATCCCAGGTTGTGGATCAATCACCAGACCGATCCACCCTTTTGCCAGGCGATTTCTGAGCTTCGCAGTCCAAACCTCTTGATCGGTCACCGGACCGATCAGGGAGCCTCCTGATCGGTCACCAGACCGATCAGTTCATGACCAGACCGATCAGGCTCCGTCCTGATCGATCATAGTGAGGAACTCGCGACGCTGGATCGTTCTCCAGAACGATCTACACAGTGATCCAGATCGGTCACTAGACCGATCAGGAGCAGATCAGCAGGGGAACTCAACCTCACTGTGTACTCCCTGATCGGTCACCAGACTGATCAGGAGCCAAGCAGTGGGTGAAACGCATACTCCCTGATCGGTTACCAGACCGATCAGTCATCACTGGATCGGTCACCAGACCGATCCACGAAGGAGCACCGTGCCAACTCCCTGATTGGTCACCAGACCGATCCAGGGGCTCCAACCTAACCCTCCAAGCTAGGGTTTCATCCAACCTAGCCCTCCATGCTAGGACCTGACCCTCCAAGCCAGGATTTTTCACCTAACCCTCCATTTGGGACTTTTCACCTAACCCTCCAAGTTAGGACTTTTCACCTAGCCCTCCAAGATAGGACTTTTCACCCAACCTTCCGAGTTAGGACTTTTCCACACCTAGCCCTCCAAGCTAGGACCTGACCCTCCAAGCCAGGATTTTTCATCTAACCCTCCAAGTTGGGACTTTTCACCTAACCCTCCAAGTTAGGACTTTTCACCTAGCCCTCCAAGTTAGGAATTTTCACCCAACCCTACCGAATTAGGACTTTTCAACACCTAGCCCTCCAAGCTAGGATTTTCCACACCTAATCCTCCAGGTTAGAATTTTCCAACACCTAGCCCTCCAAGCTAGGATTTTCCATAACATGCCTAATCCCCGATCAGGACTTAACAATAATCATAATCAACATCAACATCAACCTAAACTAAAATCGGTGTCAACACCAAAACAACAATCAGGGTCAGACTGCATCAACAATCTCCCCCTTTTTATTGTTTGACAACCCGATTTTATGTTTAGGGATTCCCAATCAATTTCTCAACTCAGAATCATAGGGGAATCAGGATCCTCCCCCTATAACATAATCATCCTAAACTTAACTAACCACACTCTCCCCCTTTGTCGAACATTGAAAAGGGTCTAGAGGGGCTATTAAGTTTAACCATACTCTCCCTCAATCCTAGGGGTATCCCAAAACAACAAAGATACGATTTGAATTTTTGATAAACATATGAATACATATGACATGAGTAGGGCATGGTAACACAAACATATGTATCATATGGGCAAGGCATCATAAGCAAAATCATAAGCATGCATAATAATATAGAATGAGGCATACAGGCAGATAGTAATCATGTGAGCACATATAAGCCAACATCCTAAACATGATAGGGCAAATATAAAATTCATGCAAAATGTCAGATGCATCATAATGCAATCTAGTCATAGTCAAGCGCATAAACAATAATCCAGACAAACAAGTAGATGCATATCCACGCATCAAAGTCAACATCACGCCATAACAGGCAAGAGTCAGGACGGACAGATCCGTCAAATAGTCTGAAATCACCAAACAAGCAAGAGTACAGTCAATCGTCAGCGGGGGGGGGGGGGGGGGGGTCAGCCTGCATAGGGTCGTCCATCGTGTCATCATCAGCAACAAAGGACCCAGGTGCAGCACTAGCTGAGGGCGCATCTCGGAAATGTGTGACGGCGCCACTCATCGTACCACGTCTGCTGCAGTGTACAGATCCCAGAGACATCAGACTCCACTGTGGTCAGTCTGCGGTCAAATGATCGGAAACCCGAACGGATCTCCTCTCGATGAAGCTCTCGCAGATGAAGATCATACTGGATCGTCTGATCTAGCTCGGAAATCTGCCATCGTAGATCCGGGTCCGGCTCATAGTCGTAATCAGCAGCAGCAGCGGCGGAGCCTCCTGAGGTGCAGCAGCATCGGCTGGTGCCTAAAAATGTGGTCCTCCCCCAGGTAGCTCACCAAGACCCCTCCCATCCTTCCAAACCAGAACCCCATTGCGATCCCGTATGATAATGCCGGACTTGGCAAATGCCCCGCCGGCCAAGTCTGCAATCCTGTCGGACCATGGGCACTGTCCTGCCCTTGGTGACATCAACACCTACTGACATAAGCCAATCGGTGATGAGATGACCAAATGGCATATAGACTGTGCGGCGACTCGGCTCTCGATAGGATAAAATGGACTGAAAGATGCTCTCCATGATATCGAAGTCCATGCGGCGGTGCATGCCATAGAGCATCAGGTAATGATAGGGACGGATCTCGGTCAAAGGCTTGGAAGTGATTGGAAGGATACAATTTGTGATAATCTTGAACAAGATGTAATTAGTAGGAGAGAGACGAAGTGCAAAAAAGGTAGGAAAATCAGGACCCAACTCATCGAGACCGGCTGGGCGGGGATGACTGAAGAAATACTGATAGATGTCATCAGGAGTAACATCCGCAAAAGGGGCCAGCAGGGGATCAAGAAGCTCGAGATAGATCGAATACAGATTGGGTGATCGGCGACCACCCAGATACTCCGCTAGAATATCACAGGAGAGATCAAGGTTCCTCTTGGCGACCCGACTAGTGAACTCAAAGCCCCCTTGAGGTCCCTGCTGCAGATTATTGTAAAACTCCGATATAAGATCATAATTTATGGTCCGCTCTAAGGAAAGAAGGAAGCCCAGGTTGTAAAAAGTGACTATTTCCATGATAGAAGGGCAGTGTTCGGTCAGAAATGGAACATCAATCGATCGACAGGAGAGTAATTTGAAGGTCCGGGACTGAAAAGCCTGCTCGCAGGCAGCATTGGGGAATCGGGAACTGGAGGAAGGCTGTGGCCTTCGGGAGGGTGCTGATGAGGAAGGGGTTTTGCCCCTCGAGCTACCCTCTATTTGTTCCTTTCCCTTAGATGCTTTTCTAAAGATTGGAATAGATCATAGCAAGAATATAATCACAGAAAGGGAATCATAACACAAGATTAAAGGATCACAAAATCAATACGAGAGTTGATCATGGGATAGAATAATCAAGTGTACATGAAGCATTGATCACATGAACATAGGTTAATCAAAGACCCAAGATTCAATCACAGGGGAAATAATCAAGTAAGCATAAGGTAGAATTGATTAAAAGTAGGACATGGCAAAGATGGGTCACGACCAAAACAGGAGGTCACGACACAACATAAGGACATCAAAAAATAGACCATGATTAGCGCAAATACATACACTATGAACTAATCTGCAAGGAAGAAGAGCTCGCGCAGGAAGAGCTCACGGTGCAAGAGGTGAGCGCAAAACCCTTCAGCGAGAGAGAAACTCGCAGGAAGAAGAAAGAACTCGTAGGAACCCTTCTTAGAGTCGCATGCGCGCACACACCCGCTCACTCGCAAGAGGAGGAAGGAGAAACAGGGAAGGCTCTCGCACAGGAAGAAGCGCAAGTAAGGGGGTTCAGCGCTAGGGCTTGGAAGAGGAAAGGTTTTCGCGAAGTTATTAGGTTGGTGGATCGGTCCACCAACCGACATTAATGCGATTGAACGGATCACCTTTCGATCTGAGAGCGTCCAGACCGATCAGGCTCTGGCCTGATCGGACTGGCCTGGTCCTGATCAGTCGGGTGACCGATCAGGCAGGCTCCTGATCGATCGGCTGATCGATCAGGAAGCGAACAGTAGGGTCGGATGATATTCAGGAAGCCCTCCTGATCGGTCTCTGGACCGATCACCACAGGATGCCAGATCGGTGCGGAGATCGATCCAGGCTAGCACAGAGTGTTTGATCAGGATTTCATAAAGTCTCTATGACCCCTCTGATCGGTCTGTGGACCGATCACCACAGGATGGAGCCAAATCGGTTCGGGGACCGATCAGCCCTATGCCTGATCGGTCCAGTGACCGATCAGGGTTCCTGAAATTCCCTGATACGATCTGAAACTTTCAGTTTCAGACATTTACATGATTTCTGAGGGGATCTGATGAAAGATGTCGAACTTGGAAGTGATCCCTTGACTAAAATTGATACCTAAACAAGGATCAAAGGTCCTTATGGTTTGAACAAACACTTTGCTCCATCCAAGTGGAGTCAAACTCAATCAACAATCATTCAATCAAATTTTAACCAAGGTTGTGCCAAATTTAAGTTTCCAATCAAGTTTCCTTGATTGGAATGTCCAAGTATGATCATGGAGCCAAATACACATATGTTATGCATTGGTTTTCCCCATACTTGGTCACCGAAGTGATTTTTATCTCGTCAACTTAATTTCTCAAGGGATGCATTGACATTTTGAGAAATTGAGTTGATCCTAGCATCTCACCCCATATCTAGCAAACAAAAACGTTTTGGTAAACCTTATAGTTTGTGTGAGATGTCCCCAAAGTTACCCAATTGTTTCCCAACAATTAGAACTTATCATGAAGGGTTTTGAATGCATCTTGAAAACTATGAAGTGCGACACATTCCCAAACCGTTCTTAAGAAACTAAACTCATTTTCGGGGAGTGGTTTAGTGAAAATGTCAGCGAGGTTTGACTTGGACTCTACATGTGAGAGTACAATATCTCCCCTAGCGACATGATCCCTAATGAAGTGGTGACACACTTCAATATGTTTGGTCCTAGAATGATGGACTGGATTCTTGGTTAGATTAATTGTGCAAATGTTATCACAACACTCTTGCACACCTTTGTAACTCAATTCATAGTCCTCTAAAGTATGAATCATCCACAACAATTGCGATACGCTCTCTCCCATGGCGATATATTCTGCCTCGGTCGTGGAGAGAGCAACACAATGTTGCTTCCGACTTGACCAACTAACTAAAGATGATCCTAGAAATTGGCAGCCCCCACTTGTGCTTTTTCGATCCAACTTACATCCAGCGTAGTCAGAATCGGTATAGCCAATTAAATCAAAAGATTCGGTACGGGGGTACCAAAGACCGACTCCAATTGTGCCTTTAAGATATCTCAAAATCCTCTTAACAGCGATTAAGTGAGATTCCTTGGCACAAACTTGATACCTAGCATACATACCCATAGCGAAAAGAATATCAGGTAGACTAGCTGTGAGGTATAGCAAACTACCTATCATGCTCCGATATTGAGTCAAATCAACAGGTTTACCACTCTCATCATTGTCTAGTCTTGTGTTTGTAGCCATGGGAGTGGTTACCTCTTTTGAATCACTCATATTGAATTTACGGAGCATTTCTTGTGTGTATTTCGATTGGTGCACATGGATCCCATCTCGGATTTGTTTGATTTCAAGTCCAAGGAAGAAAGTCAACTCTCCCACTAGACTCATCTCAAATTCACTTTCCATGTGTCCAATGAATTCATTTAAATAGCCCTTGTTATTTGAGCCACAAATTATGTCATCGACATATACTTGGGCTACAAAAATATTGTCACCATCTCTCCGTAGAAATAGTGTAGGGTCTATTTGGCCTCTAACGAAGCCCTTCTCAATTAGGAATGTTGACAACCGCTCGTACCAAGCTCGGGGTGCTTGTTTAAGACCATAAAGTGCCTTTTTGAGCTTGAACACGTGGTTTGGAAATTCGGTACTCTCAAACCCCGGAGGTTGTTCAACGTAGACCTCTTCTCTAATTAAACCATTTAGAAAGGCCGATTTGACATCCATTTGATATAACTTGAAGCCTCGATGTGCTGTAAATGCAAGCATCAATCGGATGGATTCTAATCGTGCCACGGGAGCATAGGTCTCATCATAATCAAGGTCTTCAACTTGACTGTAGCCCTTGGCTACTAAGCGTGCCTTGTTTCTAATGATTTCTCCCTTATGGTTCAACTTATTTTTGAAGACCCATTTGGTTCCAATGATGGTGGTCTTCTTAGGTCTAGGCACTAAGTCCCAAACTTGACTTCTTTCGAATTGACCTAGTTCATCTTGCATTGCAATGATCCAATCGGGATCATTTAATGCTTCATCAATTTTTCTAAGTTCAATTTCGAAAATTAGAGCAACTTCATTAGCCTCATTTCTAAAGAATGATCTAGTTCTAACCCCATGGTGGATGTCTCCAACAATTTGGTCTTGGGGATGACTAGAGGCTAATCTAGTTTGCCTAGGTGTCGGTGGTGCTTCTTGAATGGGTTCACTAGACACAAGCTCAGCCTCAGGATCTGGCTGATCAATGGGTTGTCTAGGCTCACCGTCATCAGACTCATCACCATCAACAACATTTGGAGTTTCATTCAACCTTAGTCTCATAAGTTCGAATTGAACTTCATCTTCTGATTGACCATTGACTTTCGGAATTTCTTCAAAGGCAACATCAGAAGACTCTTCAACTAACCTAGATTTCTTGTTGTAGACTCGATAGGCTTTGCTAACTAGGGAGTACCCGACTAGTATCCCTTCATCAGCTTTTGCCGTGAACTTTCCAAGGTGATCCTTGGTGTTTAGGATGAACACCTTACAACCAAACACCCTAAGGTGTTTAACCGTAGGTGGTTTCCCAAACCAAAGTTCATGGGGAGTCTTTCCTAAGAACCTATGGATGAGGACTCGGTTTTGCACATAGCAAGCTGTATTTACAGCTTCAGCCCATAAGTAACTCGGTAGTGAGTACTCATTAAGCATGCTTCGTGCAGCCTCTTGTAAAACACGGTTCTTCCTCTCTACAACACCATTTTGTTGTGGTGTTCTAGGAGTGGAGAACTCATGTCTATAACCTCTATCTTGACAAAATTCTAAAAATCGTTGATTTTGAAATTCACCTCCATGATCACTTCTAATTGTCTTAATAGTTGATGATTTTTTGTTTTCAACTCTTCTACAAAAAGAAATGAAAACATCTAAGGTTTGGTCCTTATATTTCAGAAAATAAGTCCATGTATATCTAGTAAAGTCATCAATGATAACAAAGCAATATCTACTTCCATTCAATGATATGATGGTACTACAATCAAATAGATCCATGTGAAGTAAATCTAAAGCGGTTGAAGTACTTACAGCGCTTTTACCTTTATGTGCAGATTTTGTTTGCTTACCCATTTGACATGCATCACAAAGTTTGTCCTTTTCATACTTGATGCTTGGTAAGCCACGAACTAATCCCTTGTTGGCCAACTTCCGGATGTTCTTCATGTTAACATGTGCTAGCCTCCGGTGCCAAAGGGTGGACTCTTCTTCTTTCGACATGAAACACTTAGCAGAAATATTAGTAGCACTTTTAAATGAAACTTGATAAATATTGTCTACTCTTGTTCCTACTAGTACCGTGTCCAAGGTGTCATGTTGTCTAACTAGACATTGACTTGGTTAAAAATCAATTGTGTAACTCGTGTCACACAATTGACTGACACTTAGGAGATTAAATGTCATCCCCTTGACTAGAAGGACATTTGAGATTCTAAGACATTCGGATATTTGAATGTCTCCTATTCTTATGACTTTAAGACTACCATTGTTACCAAATGAAACATTACCTCTACTTTTCTTGTGAAGTGTGGTAAACAATGATCTATCCCCGGTCATGTGTTTGGAGCACCCACTATCAACGAACCAAGTTGATAGATGCTCTCCCTCAATCATAACCTACACAATTCGAAAAATAGAAGTTTTAGGTACCCAAACCTTGGGACCTAAAGCACCTACTAAACAAGACTTAGGCACCCATGCCTTGACAACTTTCTTTTGAACCTTGGGTGTCCTAGATTATCTCATATCAGTCCTAGACATCAAGGACACAAAGGAAGGTTCTTTGGGTCGATAACCAATACCGACCCTATTGTAGACTGCCCTTTGGGCATTCAAGATCATGTCTAGGGTCTTAGAGCTAGTTAAGAACTTCTCAAGAATATTCTTGAGTCTCTCAACTTCACTCTTTAATGATTTGTTTTCCTTCTTCTAGCAATTCATCATGCAAATCATCTCCATCCTCAACCCTAGAGGATTTCAATTGGTCAATCTCAAGTTTTAATGATTTAATCTCATCCTCTAACATTTCAACATGCAAATCATCAATGTTATCATCCCTAGATGCTTTCAATTGTTCAATTTCCAATTGCAATGTTTTAACCTTATTCTTCGACTTCTTTAACATATTGGTTAAACATGCAATTGCTCTATAACATTTTTCAAGTTCGGGAGAAGTTACCTCTTCATCATCCGAAGATGATGAACCCGCGTTTGAGGAGTTGGAAGATTCATCACTGCTCTCTTGATCTCCCAATGTCATGAGTGTCACATGTCTTGTGCTCTTCTCCTCCTCTTCATCCGATGAGCTTGAGGATGACTCATCCCAAGTGGCCTTCAAGGCCATCTTCTTCTTCTTCTTGGATTTTTCTTCTTTCTTTTTGGATTTCTCCTCCTTCTTCTTTAGCTTTGGGCATTCACTCTTGAAGTGCCCTTTCCTACCATACTCAAAACAAGATACATTAGTCTTATCAACTTTAGCTTCACTAGGGTTACCTTTACCCTTGAAGCGTCGACCCCTTCTCATCATTCTTCTCACAAAATTTGTCATCTCGGAGGAAGAAGACCCGCTGCCATCTTCCTCGGAATCGGACTCGGATTCGGAAGAGGATGAAGATGAAGAGACTTCCTTCTCCTTCTTCTTCTTGTTGGATCGGTCCCCTGCAACTAAGGCAATCCCCTTCTCCTTGGGGCCTTTATTAGTCATTTCATGCAATTCCATTTCACAAAATAAATCATCTAACTTAACAATGGATAAATCCTTGGAAACTTTGTAGGCATCCACCATGGATGACCACAAAGCATTCCTTGGAAATACTTTCAATACATACCTCACAAGGTCGCGATTCTCGACTTTTTCATCAATCGAATGAAGCCCATTGAGGACCTCCTTGAACCGGCTATGTAACTCACTTACGATTTCATTCTCCTTCATGGAGAGTTTTGAAGTTGATTGAGGAACAAGTCCCTCTTGGTGATTCTTGAATCTCGGGTGCCCTCATGGAGTTCGACGAGCTTGTTCCACAAGTCTTTTGCACTTGTGAATGGACCAACCTTAATGAGTTGGTCTTTGTTCATGCCGCATTATAGAGTGACGACCGCCTTCGCGTCGGCTTCACTCTTTCGAGTTTGTTCGGTCGTCCACTGCCACGATTCAAGTTCCTTGCCTTTATCATCCTTTGGAGGGGTAAAACCCTCCTTCACCGCGAACCAAGTATTGATGTCCATCTTGAGATAATATTTCATCTTTGATCTCCAATATTGAAAGTCAGCGCCATCAAAGAAAGGTGGTCGGGTGGTGGAGAAACCTTCTCTCAAAGCCATGGATGATAGCTCTCGGTTGTTAATTTGCAAAAACAGAGCCCCAAGCTCTGATACCACTTGTTGGAACCCGGATGGCTAGAGAGGGGGGGTGAATATAGCCAAACACTTTGACTTTGACACTTATCGAATTTCTGCACTTTGATTTGTTAGTAGCACAGCGGAAGTAGCAAGAATAGAGTATATAGAAAAATACAAAAACAAACTAACACAACTAGCAAGATCGCTAACAAGGAGGGTTTACAAGGTTCGGGGATAACTTGCCCATACTCCTTGGCATGCCTGTAAGGTGGCCGATCCCTTGATCGTCGGCAGATCAAGCCCCGGTGAACACCAGATAGAAAGCAATCTCCTTCTCGGTGAAGTAACCTCTCTACAGTGTTTCAATCAAGGATATAGTTTTAAGCATGATGAAACACAAGAAAGATCTTACTTAGCACTTAGCAAAGACAAGAACACAGCAAGCTTCTCCCGAGTTCCACCCAGCGACGATCTCACGCAAGAACCCTTTCCCCGTGTCTTCTCGCTGTCGGACTCAAAGCCTCTTGTTCCTTCCTCCAAGTGCTCAAGCAAGGGATGGTTGCTTCACTGATTACAGTTGCTTGCTCAAGATGATGGGATCACAGAACACACAAGCAAGGATGTGGAGAACACAATCGCGCAGCAAGAACAAGCCAGAAGATGATTCAGCGAACTCTACTCTGCTCTTCTCTTCTACGCCCTTTTGTTTCTCCACTGAGCACGGGTGACACCATCTCACAGCAGCCTCCAGCTGCTTACCTGCCAACGCCAGCTACCACTGAGCTCTCCCGGGACTCCCAGAGCTTCCCTCAGCCAAGCTCCAGTCAGCAACTCCAGTCAGTAGCTCCAGCCGTTGCAACTTGAGATGGAAAACGGACAAACCTGCTCCAAGGAAAGGCCACCTTTGACTCTCCTTGAGTGTTTGAATCCTCCCCTGTCACCTGCAGCTTAATCAGATCATTAGAGCAGTATATCAAACAGAAAATCAAGCATCAGAGATGAAGCGCAGAGAATCGGATACGTTCAGACGTGATCAAAGCGCCTGCCAGTGCATTTTGAATTAAAGTGATCGGTCACCGGACCGATCAGAGAACCTCCTGATCGGTCACCAGACCGATCAGGCTGGGTTCAGACCGATCAGGCTCCGTCCTGATCGGTCCCCAACGCTCAATCAGAAATCACGATTTCTCTGGGACTCTCCTGGACCGATCACCAGATCGATCCCAGGTTGTGGATCGATCACCAGACCGATCCACCCTTTTGCCGGGCGATTTCTGAGCTTCGCAGTCCAAACCTCCTGATCGGTCACCGGACCAATCAGGGAGCCTCCTGATCGGTCACCAGACTGATCAGGTCATGACCAGACCGATCAGGTTCCGTCTTGATCGATCATAGTGAGGAACTCGCGACGCTGGATCGTTCTCCAGAACGATCTGCACAGTGATCCAGATCGGTCACCAGACCGATCAGGAGCAGATCAACAGGGGAACTCAACCTCACTGTGTGCTCCTTGATCGGTCACCAGACCGATCAGGAGCCAAGCAGTGGGTGAAACGCATACTCCCTGATCGGTCACCAGACCGATCAGTCATCGCTGGATCGGTCACCAGACCGATCCATCAAGGAGCATCGTGCCAACTCCCTGATCGGTCTCCAGACCGATCCAGGGGCTCCAACCTAGCCCTCCAAGCTAGGGTTTCATCCAACCTAGCCCTCCAAGCTAGGACCTGACCCTCCAAGCCAGGATTTTTCACATAACCCTCCAGTTGGGACTTTTCACCTAACCCTCCAAGTTAGGACTTTTCACCTAGCCCTCCAAGCTAGGACTTTTCACCCAACCTTCCGAGTTAGAACTTTTCCACACCTAGCCCTCCAAGCTAGGACCTGACCCTCCAAGCCAGGATTTTTCACCTAACCCTCCAAGTTGGGACTTTTCACCTAACCCTCTAAGTTAGGACTTTTCACCTAGCCCTTCAAGCTAGGAATTTTCACCCAACCCTTCGGAATTAGGACTTTTCAACACCTAGCCCTCCAAGCTAGGATTTTCCACAACTAACCCTCCAGGTTAGGATTTTCCAACACCTAGCCCTCCAAGCTAGGATTTTCCATAACATGCCTAATCCCCGATCAGGACTTAACCATAATCATAATCAACATCAATATCAACCTAAACTAAAATCAGTGTCAACACTAAAACAACAATCAGGGTCAGACTGCATCAACATGGCTAACCCTTGGTCACCTTAACCAACCCTGGATATTATCTACTCTGCCAAACACCAGATCCTGTTTGGCTAACCCTTTGGTCAAACTGATTAAACTTGGATTTATCCTACCAAACATTAGGTCATGTTTGGCTTAACCCATGATCAATTTAACCATGCCTTAGTATATTGTCAAACATCGGAACAATAGGGTTTGACTGTTCAAGTATGATGCTCATTGCACCAACAATCCCTGTCCAATTAGAGCATAATGGACCCAGAAAAGGATTTGATTTCCTAATCGATCAGTCTATTAGTCAAATAGAGCTCCTCAAATTAAGAAAATTTATTTTTCTTATATGTTTATAACTCCGTCGGTTTATGCATATGAATTGAATTGAACCAGTTTTGTTACTGGTTTGTCGGTTCTATACTGACATTGTGATTTTCAATTCCAGATGCCAAGGTTTATAACCACGTTGACCTGTATTGAGGTGCGACAGAATGAGCTGAGGGAACAGATAGAGGAGATAGACTACAACCCAAGTCTTGGAATCTGAGGACATGTGGTAAGGCTAGATTGATTGTTTTGGAAACTCGAGCAGGAAGAGTTTCCAGTCCTAGATAACTACAGGATCGGGGCATTGATTCGTTCATTGCCGAGGTGTGGTAGAGTGGCTGCAAGATGTATCTGGGGATGCTATGAAGGGCTTATCTCATATACCGAGTTGTGTAGAGAACTGCTTTGTCAAAATTTTTCGGAAGAGGATCCGGATGATTCTGAGGACAATATGAAAGAGGATCCTGATGATTTTGAAGAGGATCCATAGGAGGAGCAAGTAGAATTCGAGGAGGATCATGGGGAATTCGAAATTGATCCAATTGTAAAATTTGAGGAGGATCCTAAGGAATTCGAGATAGATCCAATTGAAGAAATCGAGGAGGATCCAGAAGAAGATCCTATAGAATCTGTGGAGGATCCTGAAGTTGAATTGCTTTAGATAAAGTTTGGGATGAAAGGGATAGTGTTTATCACTGCGCTAGTGTTGTCCTAGTGGAAGTGGTGCTAGCTTATCTGGTTTATTAGAGTCTTGTCTTTATTACTGTTGTTATGTACAAACAGTATTTGCTCATTTAGTATTTATGAGTCATGTAGTGATTATTGTCGTTATGTACGAATAACTTTATTTTATGAAAAGTTAAGTTATGTGTTAACAAACTTGTTAATGATTAGTTCATTTCATTTAAATGATAAGTACATATGATGGGATGTATGTAAAATAACTAATCAATGTTTACAAGATTGGATATACAGAGGATGAGTGGGAACGTTGTTACCACTTGATTTTGTAAACCAACTCTAATTCACAATAAGTTAGTTATTAATTACATGCATATGGGTTATACTGAATAATTAAATAATACGTTTATTTATGTTAGATCATGACAACGAAGAATATAATAGCTGAACTCAATAAAGGAGAAAAATTAAATGGGGGCAACTACAAGATATGACATCTTAAGATACAGTATGTACTTGAAGAATAAGAAGTTCTAGAAGTTGTAAATCAGTTTATGGTAGAACTTGCAGATGGTTCTACTACTCAGCATAGACGTGGTCTCGATGCCTATAAGACATGGAAGAAAAAGGACTCCACTGCTAAGGGTATTTTGATTAGTTCAATGGTAGATGACCTGGTATATGAGTATAAGTCACTACCATCAGCTCATGTTGTCTGGGTTGCCTTGAGAGATAAATATAGTGGAGTTAGCTTGAGCAAGCTTCATCAGCTAACAATCAAGTTTGACAACTATAAGAAACATCCGAATATCTCCATGACCCAACATCTAAGGGAAATCGGGAATATGATTCGAGAGCTAAAAATTGTTGGTCATGAGTTGACTGATGAACAACAGGTTCAGGCAGTTATCCATTCCTTTCCTGATTCTTGGGAATCAATGAAACAAAACCTTACATATAGTGAAAGTATTAAGATTTTCATTGATGTCTCAAGCCATGTTGAACTGGAGGCGGAGAGAATTGAATTTGCAAAGATTTCTGGACAAGCTTTTGTAGCTGAGGGCTCTAGATCCAAGATTAACAAAAGATGGTTCAAGAGAGGAAAAGGAAAGGAAAAAGGGAAAGAAGCTGCTGCCGCTGGGCAATGCCCAATCAAGAAGAATGTTAAAGGAAAGAAATATGGACATAAACCTAAGAGCAAGTTGACTTGCTATAACTGTGACAAAAAGGACCATTTTGCTTGGGAATGTCCTGAGCTGAAAAAGATAGATCCATATTTATTTTCTTTTTATGAGCATTATGTTCCTAATTTAGTGTTGTTAACTGATTCTTATCCTTTGTGGATTATAGATTCAGGAGCAATGAACCATGTTGCTCGTGATTAAGCTACATACGTGGAGTACCATCGAGTACCAGCTAGCAACAAATGGATATATGTGAGAAACAATGCAAACATTGAAGTAAAAGGAGTTGACACTTGCAAGCTCAATCTACGTGGTGGACATATCTTGTTTCTGCATGATGTCCTTTATACTCCGAAGATTCGACGAAATTTAGTTTTAGTAATTAGTCTTCTTGATTTGAGCTATTGTATAAACTTTTTCAGTCATTGTGTGGAACTTCGTATTAACTCCATGTTAATTGGATGTGGTTATGTAAGGTTCTTGATGTAGAACAAGATAATAATTGTTGAATTAATAGTTATTTTTCAAACATTGCTCTTACTAGTGATGTTAATATTAATGAGGAAGTTTGGCATGCTAGACTAGGACATATTAGACAAGAACGGATGAATCGATTAGCTAAAGAGGGTTTATTAGGCACTCATGTTAAAATTAACTTGTCTATATGTGATCATTGTCTTGTTGGAAAAACAACTAGGAAACCATTTGGTAAGACTATTAGAGTTGATTCACCATTACAATTAATTCATTCGGATATATGTGGTTCAATGAATGTGAAGGCTAGGTATGGAGGTTTCTATTTCATTACATTTATTGATGATTTCACACGTTTTGGTCATGTGCATGTGATTTCTCATAAAAATAAAGCATTAGATTACTTCAAGCGTTATTTGAATGAAGTTGAGAATCAATTGGATCGTAAGGTTGAAACCTTACGCATTGATCGTGAAGGTGAATATTTGTCTGATTAGTTCAAGACAACATGTAATGAGAAAGGGATTATTAGACAGCTAACGATCCCTGGAACTCCACAGCAAAATGGGGTTGCTGAAAGAAGAAATCGAACTCTTCTAGATATGGTTAGGTCTATAATGACTCAAGCTAATTTGCCTATTTCCTATTGGGGAGATGTATTATTAGCTGCTACCTATATACATAACCGAGTATTTTCTAAATCTGTTCCATCTACACTATATGAACGTTAGACAAGCAGAAAATCAGATTTAAGTAATCTGAGACCATAGGGGTCAGCTGCCTATGTTCATGAAAAGACTCATAAATTTAGAAAACTAAGACCAAGGGGTAGAAAATGTATCTTTGTAATGTATTCTAATACTTCTAAGGGTTATGTATTCATTGGTGAGCAATAATATGGGATAATCTCTGAAATAGAGTCTATAGATGCTATTTTTCTTGAAACTGAATTCCCAACAAGAGGTAAAGATGATAAGTCAATTTCTTTATTTGCAATAGAGGAGGAGGATATTGTTCCTTTATCAACAAATCAGGTATCATAAGAGGAACCTGAATCTAGTCAACCCAGTGGGAGTGATTTGCCAATGAATGAATCAGTTTTAGTTTCTCAACAGTCTGACCAGCGAAGGAGCAATCGCAAGATTATTCCTCGGAGAAGATTTGACATTGAGAATGAGGCATTAATGATTCTCCCTATTGACGATGAGGAACCTCGAACGATTGAAGAAGCATTGAGATGCTCAACTAGAGAAAAATGGAGAATTGCAATGGATGAAGAAATAGAATCTATGATAAAGAATGAAGTTTGGGATTTAGTCAATCTTCTTCTAGGCCGAAGGGCTATTGGGAATAAGTGGATTCTCAAAATCAAGAGAATGGGAGATGGATTGATTAATAGATACAAAGTTCGTCTAGTTACAAAAAGATATACCCAAGTAGAAGTATTGATTTTGAAGAGACATTTTCCCCTATTGTGAAGATTGTGTCAATACGTGTCATTTTAGCTATTGTAGCACATTATGACTTGGAATTACATCAGATGGATGTGAAAACGGCTTTCCTTAATGGTAATCTTGACGAGAAAATTTATATAGCACAACCAGAAGGTTGTATTGCTAAAGGCCAAGAGGATAAAGTATGTAGACTTAAAAAGTCTATATATGGGCTAAAGCAAGCGTCAAGATAATGAAACATAAGATTTAATGAAGTCATTTTATCTTATGATTTCGAAATAATCAATGAGGATCATTGTATTTATCTTAGGGAGGATAAAGGAAAGATTATCATTTTATCATTATATGTTAATGATATGCTAATAGCTGGAAATGACATATAGTTTGTTAAATATGACACTTTACTCGGGTCCAAAAAAAAAATCAAAAATTATTTTAGGGCTCTGATCCTTAGGACGAAGTTTAAAGAGAAGTAAATGGATTAAACTTGAAATTTCCAGGGGTTGTTTGGTTAAAAAATTTGAAACTAGGGACTAGAGTGTAATAAATTAGATTTCAAGGACTAAAGTGAAAATTTCCTCCTCTTAAGGTCGAACTCTTTCCTCCCGAGTCCCGCTTCCTCTCTTCTTCACCACAGCCATGAAGAACTCGACGTTTCTCCTCTCCTCTCTCGTTCTCGCAGCCATCGCCCATAGCGACTCCGCCTCCTCTCCTCTGCCATATTGTCGAGAGCGAGGGTCTCTCAGTTCGCCGCAACCTTTTCTCTTCGATATCGACCGCGACCTTTCCTTTCCGTTCACTGTCGGATCTTCTCCAATCGCACCGATTGAAGCATCCACATTATGATCGTTGGAGTGAGGTCCTTCCAGTGGTGGATCTTCTTTGTGAGTCCTGATGTCGCCCAGATCTGAACAAGGGCGTTGTGCGACCTCTTACCCAGGTAAGGGATGGTTCTTCTAGGTTGGATTTTGAAGTTGTAGTAGATTTGTTAAATCTGTGATAACATATTGATCCTTTATCAAATGCAAATTTATGGGTTGATTCTGTTCTTGTCCCTGATCTCACCGTGCATCCTTGAATTTAGCAGGTTGATCCCACAGTCAATGGTTTAGATCAGTGATTTGATTGGTATTTGTTTTCTTGGATTTGTAGCTGATAGTTTGGTACTGATCTGAAGCTTGTGTGTGTGATACCGTTGGAAATCAGTTCGATGTGAATTTGGATGGATGGACCTCTGTTACATTGCTATGTGATTGTTAGGTCTAGATCTGTTGATGCGATTTTATTATTTAGCAATTGGATGTTTATTAGGGCTGATTAATTCTTGTGGTTGAAGATAACAAGTTAAAGGAATTGGGTAGTATCTTGATTTATTCTGTTTTGGATTACTTGCCATTTTGGAGCTACCGTGAGTCTTATCTTGTTGATGAATCTTGGGTTGATTTAGAATCCTTGCCATTAGTTCCTTATTTGCTGATCTTAGTGGGGAATTTATTCTAGTTTCGTGGTTTGGATTTCTTTTGGGATTTAGTCCTCGATCTTAGTTGCTGCCCTGATTGGTTTTAGTGATCATATACAGTTTTGCATGACTCTCGATTTTGGATAGACTGTGTTGTAGGATCTGAGCTACTTTGGTGTGATCGGTTTGGGAATGATACCTCCTTGATGTTGAATCAATTTTGTTCATTGGTTTGGATTGGTGGCAGTGTGGGTATGGGTTTCCTTCTCTACATTGCTGTGTACTATGGTTGATTACTGAGCTATTGAATGAAATGGGGATTAATTAAGATAATTAAATTAAGTGTAATGGATTGGTACAATTAATCATCTATGGGATGAGTTGGTATTCTAGATTGGATGGTAACCCTTGGAGTTGAATTTGTATTAAATTGGAATGGTTCTATTTATGATCATGTGATGTCTATCTTGTTTTCGGTTGTATACAACCTCATTTGTGCCATGATACCTTGTTAGGTTAGTTGATGATGGAGCTCGGTTAATTCATGCGTGAGCGGAGCATACGTTATAGGAATTTAGGTTATTGGTTTCATAGTGTTATCTTGGGAATTAAGGTTGTGAATTGAAATCTAATCCCAAACAAACTACGGTTACTCATTTAATTAGAGGAAATTAAATGAAAAGGATGAATAAGTTAACCCTAATACGATTAGTTACTATTTTGTAATAGTTATTTAAATATGTCCTTTGATACAGGACACTGATTTGGACTTATTGTTGCTGATTCTAGGCGGGTGGTTCCCTACACACACGAGTTCATCCATTTAGAGGCGGGTACTTTTTGCTTATATCTGTAGTTCCACTTTATCTTTATGTATGACAATTTATGTTTATTGCAGTAGGTTTGTTTACCTTAAATCTGCTACCGTTTGTTATCCTGCTTGATAATTATGCTTGATCTTTGAGATAATCTATTTCTTTCTATACAGTCTCATTTATTAATATCTAGCTTTGTATAGTAATCATGTATGCATGTATGCGTACATATAGAGGCATGTCACCTTATATCTGCATGATTTGATTTCTGTTATTACTTGCATGTGCACCTAGATGCATGATGGTTAGGTTATTATACCTATGATCGATCTGTGCATGTGAGGTTGAGTTACGTATGATGACCGGGAGGGGCTGAATGTGTTTGAGTCATGCACCATCCCTGCACTGTTGCATGCCGATGATCAATGACTCCCTTGTGGTTGAGCCTATCGTCTTTCAGTACATGATATACACACATCACTACTCATGGGTTAGTGGATACCGTTGGGTATGTGCATTTTCTCTGTACTGCTCCGCTCGGTCGCTCATGGGTAGTGATTCCGAAGCGTGATAGCAAGCAGAGATCTCTTCTCTTTCCATTGACTAGAGGAGATGAGTGTGATGCTCCCTCATATTTACATGGGGTAGGGGGTGGTCCCCCGATAGCATTTTGTCCACTCGGTCACTCAGGAGCAGTGATGGCAAAGTGCGTACAGTGTCACAGCTCTACCCACTCGGCTGACACATTATCGCATGTCTCGATGGCTTGACTGACATTAGGGGTGACCATGTCATTGCATCATGTGCATATGATGCATTGTGCATTTTGATTGTGATTGCTGTATTTATTTGTTGCACTTGTTTGATATGCACATACAAGATATATCATTTGTGTGGTTTGATGACCCTACACTTGCTCGTATGGTACGAGTCCTTTTATGATCAGGATAAACTGATTTCTGGAATGTACAAACCTTTGTTACTTCAATTATGTATATTTCTGATATTATTACTGAGACTGTATCCTGTTGTTTCTGTATAGCTTATTTAGCTATTGTTCTGTCATGCATATCTTTCCATACACCCCAGAGTCCACTTGGACTCGCCACCCGCCACAATGCTTTTGTTTTCAGGTTGATAGCTCGCCGGAGGAGTCCAGTCGGTCTCGGGTCCTCACGACTCCATTTGGATGGGTGCTCCCGCTTGTTTCGTTTCTTTTTATAGTTTAGGCTATATTTTGTATTCATTTCGATACCGTGGACTTGTATTTGATTTATTTATGCGGTATTATATTTTGAGTCCTTTGCTGGACTCTGTTATGTGGTTTTTGTTATGTGCCTGCCCTGGGGCAGCTCAGGTGAGTTTTTACGATATTCCGTATTACAATGTCGTAATTTTCATATGATATATATTTGTTTTGAGGCTTGAGGCCAATTATATTACGTGGGTGTTTGTGTGTATGTGTAAATTATCCGTCGGACGGTGGAGATGTTGTCCGATTTTATATTGGATCAGCGGCTCCGTTGGTCTCGGGGCGTGACCCAATTAGTGATAGAAATCAAATCATGACTTTCATCACAATTTGACATAACAGATATGGGAGAAGCTGAGTACATCTTATGGGTAATGATCATTAGAGATTGATGGAAAAGACTTTTGAGTTTGTCTCAAGAGGCTTATATTACTATGATGTTATAACACTTTAATATGTCAAATTGTAACAATGAACAAACTCCTGTAGCAAAAGGTACTGTTCTGAGCAAAAGTATATATCCCAAGACTCCTGATGAGATAGCCGACATGAACAAAAATCATATGTCAGTGTCATTGGTAGTTTAATGTACACTATGTTGTGTACACATCCTGATATCAGCTATGTTATTGGCTTAGTTAGCCATTTCCAGTCAAACCCAGGATTGAGACACTGGAAAGCGATGAAGGGCATATTCAGATATCTCAAAGGGACGACAGATTATTGTCTCTGCTTCCAAGGATCAATGTTGAGTCTGAAGGACTACACAGATGCAGATTGGGCAAGAGACCTGGATGACAAAAAATCCACATTGGACTATATTTTTTTGTTGAATGGTGGCGCCATCTTATGGAACAGCAAGAAACATGCTTGTATAACTTTGTAAACAATGGAAGTTGAATATGTGGCTTGTCCAGCAGTTGTACAAGAAGCTGTCTAGATAAGAAGCTTCATGAAGCATTTGAATATTGCTGAGGATAGTAGGAGTCCTGTTATAGTGTATTGTGACAATCAAGTTGCGATAGCTTTTTCCAAGGATCCCAAATATCACAGCAAAGGTAAGGATATAGAAATTAAGTATAATTATGTAAGAGATATTGTGAACAAAAGAAAGGTAGTCGTTTAGTATATTCCTACCCGTGCTATGCTTGTAAATCTTTTTACTAAGTCATTGACTAAAGAGTCATTTCTTGGATATGTGAAGTCTTTGGAACTTCGTAAAATGTAACACATCAATCAAATATATGAAAGTGTCATGATTTATTCAGTGTGTGTGTGTATTGATGTTACATTTTGGATAAAGTTTCGATAAGCATATTGACAGGTTGCGATTGGTCCACTCACATGGACAATCATCTCTATTTGTTGAGTATAAATAGAGGTAAGACCATTACTTATGGGACAACTTATATAGCTTTGAATAGAGACATACTCATAAGTTAGGGTCTCCTTGATTTTTGTATCAAGATGAGATTATTTATGTAATTATCGGAGTTAATTGACCCACCATTTACTGAATCTGCTAAAAGGCAGATTGAAATTTATAAGTTGAATTCAGGATTAGACATTAGGTATATCTAAATCAAAATTTGTACAATGTTAATCTTGAGAAAAATATGCACTCTTTTTGTTAAAAAGAAAAACATTGTAGCATGTGATTCATACCACATGTGTTATAGCAACAATAAAGGTAGTAGGAGAATGAATTCCTGCTTCTCTACTATGTGAGACCTTTGAGATTATAAGTTAATCTCATATTTACCCTATGTGACTATTTAGCTGTCTGTTTGAAATTTTAATCAGTGTCTGCTACATATATCTTATTGGCTATGGATGATTCGGTCTATGAAGCATAACTAGGAAAGCAATTGATTAGAATGAATAGATTCAAGCTAAATAGGAAGATTGAGAGATTTACATCTTTAACACTTATTCACTGGTCGACCAATTACATTTTTGTTGAGTACTTAAAATGTGATTGTGAATAATTGTATTCAATAAAAATACTGAATAGACTCTTGGCTTAATTGTCATCATGAGAAATTAAAGATGTTCATATTGATGTAAATGATTTAGTCTGGGGTGAAAGCAAATTATTGATGTCTATGATTCATGTGATAGAGCAGCTAAGTTAAGTGTAATAGCTTTCTTAGCATTGATTGCTCAGTATATTTGTTGTCGCACGAATCATTTCCTTAAGGTATGAATTGGATGTTCTATCAGTCTATATGATTATATGATCTTTGTGACTATTTGATTTTTATGACCTAGTTTTGATATGATTTTTGTGACCAGATTCTTATTTGGTCTATGTGACTTGACTTGTACGAGTGGGAGATGTAGGAGGTTGGGGATGTGGGCAAAACCCACTTACCTACTTCTCCCCGACACCTTTTACTATAAAAGGGGAGGGGGAACGTCCAAGAGAAGATCATCGCAAAAAAATGCAAGGACATTGAAAAGCCTGGTTGAGGAACATCTAAAGAGAGAGATTTGATTCGTGAACTATATGAGAAGCATTCATCATAATTTTCTCGTCGACCGCAAGAGCGGTTTCCTCGAAATGTATTTTCTCCGTCTTTAATTACTCACGATTTGCGAGAGAATCGATATATGTTTCACAGATTTTGTTATGTATACTTTATGTTTTAGATTATGCTTTATAATAAAAAAAATAAATAATGAATAATAGAATTTGTACTCTAACTTTTTAGATTTTCACCAATATTATTCAACACCCTCATTAATTTCATCATTCTCAATGAACCTAACATCCTTAATTTCAATAATCCTCGTACAATTAAATTTATATCATTTTGATTTTTTTTTGAATAATTAATAAAAAAAATCCACTAGTTCTTTTTAAGTTTTAACTTCTTTTCACGTGCATTATAAGTCTTTATTCCCACGAAGAAACCCTTAACATGTAGGTGTTGGAAAACATGACTTGAAATGTAGGTGTTGGAAAGCATGATTTGAAAGAATGGTTGATAGGAATGAATGTTGTTCGTGCTTGCAAATAAAAAATCAATTTACTATTACAAAGCATCGTTAAGGATGAAAACTTTAAATGAATTTTTTTATAGTCCCTAATATATCATATTAATGATATCAATATTTACCACTCTCTCCAATATAAAAAAGAACCCTCTCTAACTTTTTATTTAACCCTACGTAATTAAATCACACATATTTATTTATTAGCAAAAGGTCTCAGCCACGTTGCTAATTTTAAAATAAAAACACAACTTTGAAATTTCACTAATACTCTTAAAATAAAAACGTCAAATATAATGTCTATAATAGTTCAAACTTTTTATTCACTATACTTTCTTATTCACTACAAGATCGAGAACTCTTCTTACAAATCTATCAAAAACAGCATAAAGAGGGTTACACTAAAATTTTTAGGGCTAATAACAAAATACAAAAATTGATAGAGTATTAGTGTGAGGTGTCTTCTATTGTTATTTTAAGTGTTAATTGGAGAAAACTCCCTAATCCTAAACTGGCCTTTGCATGCACTCCCCACTTAATAAATTCTTTACATTCACTCCCTAATAGATTGAGTATAAAAAACTGAAAACTCAGTATACATTGTAAAGATTTGAGTATAAATTATTTGAGATTGAGTACTAATTTAAGAAATTTGAGTACAAAGTTTCAGTGACCCCTCATGTAAAAATCTTGATGTCATGAGTATAAAAGAGTGAAAACTCAGTATACATTATAAAAATTTGAGTATAAATTGTTTGAGATTGAGTACTAATTTAAGAAATTTGAGTATTATTTGAAAAAATTTAAGTATACATTGTTTCAGTATATAATAAAAATGTCAGTATACATTATCAAATTTTAAGTATGAATTGATTTAGATTGAGTATTATTTTAAAAAATTTGAATATAAAATTTAGAAATTTGAGTATGTAAGATTGCATCCACCACATCAAGATTTTCACATGAGGGGTCATCGAAATTTTATACTCAAATTTCTTAAATTAGTACTCAATCTCAAACAATTTATACTCAAATCTTTACGATTTATACTGAATTTTTACTCTTTTATACTGATAAAAAAAAATAACACACAAAACTGTCTTGTCAATCCCATCAGGGAGTGCATGCAAATACATTTTTGGTTGGGGAGTGCATGCAAAGTCCACTTTGATGTTGGAGAGTTTTCTCAAATTTTCCCTTATTTTAATTTGTGACCTCTTGAACTCTTAAAATAGCCTCTTCTATCAAACGAAACTTTGAGTTCATTTTATTGATTGAATCATTTATATTTGATTTAACTAATCAATCAACTTAATTCTCAATTGGTTGAATGATATGATGGTAAGAGGCATAAAGTTTTTTCAAATAAAGAGATTTTAATTTTCACGCAGTATGACGATCATATTATTACTGATATTGAGATGCATTTGAAACCATCTCTTCTAATTTACTTGATAATAGATTATGGAATTAATTATTCATTACCAGATTAATCTTAAAAATTAGATACTAAAGACAACGGTCACATCCTTTCATCTTATTTTTTAGGAGGGTCAGTTGGTTAATATATAAGATATTATATAGGGAAAAAATTTAATAAAATTTTTAAAAATGATGTGGCATTTAAATGCATATATTCGATTGTCAATCAGACACCAACGATGGTCGTATCCTAGCGGTACAATAAATTTATTCAGAATTAGTACAATTGCGATATCACATATTTTTTAAATTTTTTTTTGATGGTTTCTCTTAAACATAGTATTTTTCTGTTTATATATATATATATATATATATATATATATATATATATATATATATATATATATATATATATATATATATAATTTAGAGACGGATTCACGGAGAAACTTCTAGGATAATATATCAGGGCCTTTCTTTCTCCCATTATATCTATATATATTATAATATGCTAACTGTCAAAGACTAAGATGGTATATCAAAAGATGAGCAGGCGACAGGGAAGACAGCAATTAATTACACCACAAGTGGCACTTAGAGAAGACTGGCGAAGGGTGAAAGGGTCATGTCATCTTCATCCTCATCATCTTCCCATATCCATTTTTTTTTGCTTTTTCATTCCAGCAAGCTTCTCCTCCCCTTTTAGTCTACAATTTTGATTCCTCCTCTCTTCTCTTCCTTCTCTTCTCAAATCTCAATCTTAATCTCATGGCGGAATCAGAAGCCGTATCAGCAGCCAAACGACGAATCAAAATGAAATCTTGATTCTGATTTCTTCTTTCTTCTTCTTGTGTTCATGCATCACCGGAGTCAACGATCAAAGAGCACTCAGGATTACGCATGACTTCGTCTTCCTCGTCGGCGTCGAACCCGCAGCAGTACCGGTCGCGGTTCGGCGACACGACGTTGACCAAGGTCTTCGTCGGCGGCCTCGCCTGGGAGACTCCCACCGAGGAGCTCCGCCGCCACTTCGAGCGCTTCGGCGACATCCTCGAGGCCGTCATCATCTCCGACAAGGCCACCGGCCGTTCCAAAGGCTACGGCTTCGTACCCTCTCTCCCCCTCCCCTGTTTCTAATCTCGATCCGCTCCGATTAGTCACGCACAAGGTGCAATTTTGAACGCTTGATCAAAAAGCAGGTGACATTCCGCGACCCGGAAGCTGCGCGGCGCGCGGTGGCGGACCCGAATCCGGTGATCGACGGCCGGCGAGCCAACTGCAACATTGCCTCTTTCGGGAGGCAGAGAATCTCTCCCAGACAGCAAGGTACCGTCTTTTTGCACAATTTCCTTCAAACTCCCATCGATTTTAACAAAAACTTTGGAAAAATCGCGTCTTTGGCCGGCATCGATCGCATCTCGAGCTGGCCAGCAAGAACAGAACACCTAAAAAAAATTAAGCACCCAAATGCCAGCTCAAATGAGCAGGACTTCACAGGGTCCTCCTCCGCCAGTTGGATAATGATTCGAAACCGGCATAAACAATGCAATCTTGTCCCTTTCATTGCTTTCAATTAATCAAATCACGCCACGCAAATTCCATTCTTATCTTCTTTTGCAACAACGGTCAAACTCTGTTTTGTGATCGCCTTGATTCTTAGGATCCACAAAACTCTGTTTCTTATATATATATAGATATATATATATAATGTTCTTAATTCTTTGAAGTTTGAGATCAATGTCCCTTTGTTTCAGGGAGGAGCCAACTGGAAGGGAGCACGCCGCAGGGAGTGGGGCCAGCCTATGGCAGACTGCCAGCTCAAGTGGGCCCGCAATTGATGTACCCAGCTCCCTACGGGTGAGTCCCACCTGAACCCAACCCTGCAGTCCGTCACCCTTTTATTTACCCACCCCACCCATAAAAAGAAAAATAATAATAATAATAATTTAAGTTTATTTTTAATCCATTTGAATTTGCATAATTTTTTTACCCTCTCCAACAAACCCTCTAGGGTTTTGCATTGCATTTGCCTCTTGCAGTAACCGTGGTCTTGCCTTGGCCTCATGATCTTCTCATGAGCTTGCAATAGTCGCAAGGATCACTTGTTCGTCGCAAATTTACCTTTTTTTCATTATTAATCCTTTCCTAAAGAATTATTCGTCATTCTGCCGTCCATCTTTTGAGTAAACATGTTCTAATCCACCCCAATTCAACCCAACCAAATCCACACACAAAATGTGGGATGAATATTCTAGAGATAAACCTTTAAATGTGTATAAATTGTATTTCAAATTTACTCAATGGATGAAAGATTATCTACATGACGGACAAAACTTGAATATCCAGATTATCAAAGTCGGATGATGTTTTAGGTGTGATTAACACCAACAGTCTATTTAGTGGGTCTCGCTTAGTCAAACTTTGCCATTTAGCTTAATTTTACTTCGCCGCTTAGTAACTTTGGTTCCATTTTCCTCCCTCAAGGGAGTCTCTCTTGTCATCCTAACCCCTACACTGTGTGGAAGCTGAACTTATGATGCATCATGAGTTTAGCTCCCTCTTAAGTCAAAGTCCTTCCAACTAGATTGGGGTTCCACTCTTAATTCGGCCACTCGAATCGATCGACTGGTCACTCATTGAGTCGGTAATCTACCTCTTAATTTCAAGAAAATAGATGTTGCATCTCAAATTCTCAAGAATCATTCTGTCATTGCAGGTACATGGCCTACCCTCCTGAGTATGGATACCAACAAGTTAGTTCTCCCTCTTCTGTATCTGAAAGTTTTAGCATTTTTATTTCAATGATTTCAATGACAATTTATCAGTATATATAATTTTGATAAAGAGAGTTTTAGCACAATAATAAAGTTATTATCATGTGACTTAGGGGTCATAGATTCGAATCACGAAAATAATCTCTTGTAATGTAGAATAAGACTTCGTCAGATTCGGCATTGATGTATCGGATTACCCTTTAACATAAAAACTCAATTCTGATGGCATAATCAATGCATGAAGGACTGTAAATTTGCCTGCAGGCTGCAGTGTACAGCTCTCAAATGGCATCCTACTACTGTCAGCAGATGTATGGACCAACCTCACCAACAAATGTTGGTCCTTCACCCTACCACCACCATTACCCTAATCTGGGATTAGGGTACAGCTTGCAGTCTCCAAGGGCAGGTTTTCCTTCCCTACCACAAGGCCCAAGGACCCCTCTAATGCACTACCCTGCATCCCCAATGGAAGGCTTGTTCATTCCTTCCCAACTCCATGCCCCACAACATGCAGTCACACCTCCGAATCCACCACAAGGTGATCATCCCCAACCCATGGCTTTCTACTGCTCACAATCTGTTTGTTACTATTTCTCTGAGGATTTCTACTATGAATTCTTGCAGATGCACAAGCTCTTCATGAACCCTCCTCCCCCAGTGGAGCAAACACGGATGAACAAGATGGTTAAGTGTGGCCATTGATTTAACATCTTCCTGCATGAATTCTGCTCATCGACCAACCGATGAGCACTCTTTCTCATTTATTCTTTTCATTCTGATTATCATTTTTATAAGACAACATTCTCTGTGCATCTTTCATTGATCTCAATCTAACTCATCAAGTTCATAAAGTCACTTCAGCAATTTGTTCTTGATTGAATTAGCTTGTTTGCCTCGAGTTAGTATGAGATCGTACTCCATGTATCAACTTTCTTCCATTGCAGTCATGCACTGATTGTTTGTTTATAATTGACTAGGAATCTAAATCCAGAATGCGAATTCAGTGGAATAGAATAATGTGTTGGATATTATTATCCCTATTAGATTAAGTGAGCTTACTTATAAGTTACGCATATAAATAAAATTTGAACCTTTAAAGTGATCTAACTTATGTTTATTGAGTTTCGGGTTATTGGATATGGGTTCAATATGTAGAACCTTTTAGCGCAATCCGTTATCATTTATGGACTGATAACAAATTAGATTCATATATAAAGGGGATGTTCCCAAGGGTTTAGAGTATCACCTTGATCAAATTTCTTGTTCCCATCGATAAGAAATTGTGCGCTAAATCCAGAATTTGAATTTCGTGGAATAAAATAATATATTGAATATTATTATCCCTATTAGATTAGATAGATTTATTTATAAGTTGTGCATGTAAATACAATCTGAATCATTTAAAGTGATTTAACTTATGTTTATTGAGTTTCGAGTTATTGGATGCGGGTTCAATATGTAAAACTATTTAGCCAAATTTGTTATCATCTATGGGTTGATAATAATTTGGATTTATATATAAAGGGGAGGTCCTAAGGGTTTAGAGTATCATCTTGACCAAATTTTTTGTTCCCATCAACAAGAAATTGTGTGACGCTGTCAACCCTAAACTCCTTTAACGATATTTCTTCTTTCCACTGTATCTTCTTCCACAACGATCAAGCTGACAATGCTAGAACAAGGACAATAACTCTTCAATAGGGAAGGAAAGAGGCTAGACTTTTGCCTTAACATGTCATGCCTGTATAGTAACAAAATGGTTTAAGTCTAACTGTGGCCTATTATAGGATTTGTTCTTGGCTTAAGTCTGACCTGTTCAATAATCTGGCCTGGCATGCGACTTGTTTACAAAGTATGTACATTAGAACACTTTATATAGACCAACACGCCAAAGCATTAAACTCATCGAAAATCAACCTTAACAGACCTTGCATCATACAGACCTCAAAACAGATCTTGCATCATACAAACCTCAAAACATGTTAGGTCTACAAATATATACATATGTATCTAATCTTAACAGACTCAGGCCAGCCTGTCAGACTTGGTAGTCTTTATATTGAGTCTGAGTCTGGCCTGATAAGAAAAATATACTTTAAAACAGGCTTAAATATTATTTTATTTCTAAAGAGGTCAGACCAGGCTAAACACTGGTCAGGCCACAAGCCCCTGACAGGCCGCCTGACCTATTTCCATCCCTATTATTCAATCATATTCTTTGTCTCTATGGTCATGTATTTACTTTTTATGTCATACTCATGATGAAACTAGATCTTTTTTGGTTCTTGTTTTCCTACGAGTTCTTATCCGGTGTTTAGAATTTATGCGGCTTAGGTTTTTATAAGAATTAACATGTAGTATCAGAGCTTTGTATTTCATTATTTTGATGGCTATTAGGTTATGTTTTTCATCGATTTGTTATTTGTATTAAATAAAAATTTTCTAATATAAATTAATTCTAGGATAGATTTATTTTTCAATTTTTTTTGTATTTATGTGAAGAACAGGAAAACGACAGAAGTAAATTTACATTTAACCTAATTTTTAGGTAAATTATGAAGGTTCAATCAATCGGCTTAGTTTGCTAATCAATTATCGAACCTGAATAGAAACGATTGAAATTAATCAATTAATCGATTAAAATTTTCTGATCGATTAAAAAATTTTCCAATCCATCACCGGACTTAAAATTCACAACGAGATCGATATCGCTTAAAAGCGTTAAAAGAATCGATTATATTCAATTGGTTTTTAATCGATTAACATATCGAGCATTAATCGATTCAATTGGGTTTTTAATCGATTAACAGATCTACTTATTAATGGATTAAATTGATTTTTTTAATGAATTAACACATCGTGAGAATGCTGTTAAATATATTAAACATGTAGGTCCGACTTCAAGAATTGATATGTACGCACTGTGCTCCTGCGCGCGACAGGAGTTATGACACCTTCCACGTGATGGAAGACGCACAAGTCAATTTTTAAAAATTTTTTTATTTTTTTTAAAAAAATTAATATTCCCTCTAATAAATCATAAATGGGGGACTTATTAAAAATTCCCTAATCAGAAACTTTTCTTCATGTCAGCTTCTTTGGCAAGGGAACAATAGTTTTGACTCCCTAAATTTTTTTTAAACTCCCTAATACATAAATTTACCAATTTACCCTTATTAAATGTTATCCCTCTTCAATGTCTTCTCCTCCATTTGTTCATGATACATCCCAAAAAAAAACCCTAACCAGCCCAGCACCATCCCATCATTTTCGTCTTCCTCATTTCCCTCTTCTCCATTTCTTCCCTACAGAATCTCTATCCTAAAGAAACCCAAACCAAGGAAATCGATGGCTCGACCATTTCCCTCTTCTCCATTTCTTCCCGTTACAATGTCCATCCTAAACAAACCGTAAACAGCGAAATCCATCGCTCTACCTATCGACGCCGAGGAGGAGACTGAAGCAAGATCATACCCATCGAGATCCATCGATCGGGAGTAGCAAGATATCAACCGAGAGCATAACGACAGACGAGGAAAGTGAAGTAAGCATCGCCGTCGAAGACAGAGTCGAAGACACACAATCACCTTAAAAAATAGTAATTTTTTTAAATTTTTATAGTCTTTTTTAATCTATTAGTCGTATTTTGTTTGCTTGAATTTTCACATATGTCATTATTTATATATTATTGATTTTTGGTCGGATTTTTTGAGATGGAGGTGAAATCTTGAGATAGCGCGTAGGCTTGATCGCTTACGCTTGCTCCTCTAACTCCAACTACTACAGGAAAGAATCCACCTCCATCTCAAAAATTAATTTTATTAATCGTATTTTCCTGTTTTGGAAGTTGGAATTCCTGAGAAATTATATTGTGTTTCACTCCCTGAAGATAATTTTCTAATATTTGAATATAAATAAAGGTCAATAATATTTGAATGAGTATATTATTCCTCATTTATGCTGTGTTATGAAATTAAATATAATTTGTCAAATTTATTTAAATTGATATCGTGTTATGATTGATTATGAAATTGTATAGTCTTTTCCAATGCAATTTCTCAATCACTCAGATGACACAGATTTTGATCAGTTTCTTAGAGAAATAGAATCTGGATCTGGATCTTCAAATTTTTCATTTCTGGGTAGTTACAAGTATAAAGAAGACCTCTATATAATTTCAATTTTTAATGGCTTCAGTCTAATGGAGCTGTTTGTTAATCTTGGAAGAAAATGTGAGGAGATTGTTCCACAAAATGTGCTTTTGCAATATCTTGCACCACATCAAAATATGTATGTGACATTGCATGAAGATGATGATGTCCGAATTATGACACATCTTTACACGTTTATGAGATTGACAATAATTAATATGAGAGCAGTGAAAAAAGATCACATGAGTTCCCACAGTGTCGAGAGGTAAAAAATTTCTACCTTGAATTTTTTCTGCATGTAGATATTAATGATGATAAATTTTATTTTTTTGATTTGCTTGATATGTCATTGTAGAGTACAATTATTGATGATTGTTTAGTTATTTATCATGGAAATATATTGTGGGTATGGTTTCTTCTTGTGAATCTTAAACATATGTAAATTTTAGTTGGGAAGACATTGGATGATTTAAACTTTTAAATTAGAACATGATTATATTCCATTTGCGTTGTATTAATAATTTATTAAAAGGTTAAAAATGAGATATCAACAACATATTCACTATTTAAAATAGTTATGTATATATACATAAAGTACAAAGGTTAAATCATTCTAAGTTAGAAAATGATGCCATATTATTTAGATTTCTTACGCATCCACAATTTTATATTATATATATTTTAGTTTTGTTGATAAGTCTTTGATAATTATATAGGTAAAGTACTCTCCCAAAGGTTAAGTCTTTAATTTTAGTTTAGGTTTGTTAATATATTACATAAAGTACTCTCCCAAAGGTTAAGTCTTTAATTTTGGTGTATGGATAGTAGGTTAATTCTAATTATTTTATGCTTACAATGATATTATATTCATTGTTAAATTGATAAGGTTTGAAACTGAAGAAGAGATACAGACTAATAATGATGGCCATCTTAAAGTGGGTTTGGTAAGAAATTCCATAGATGCTTGGAGTCATTGCATCCGTGGAGAGGGCCAGATATTCAAGGATGCTACAGAATTTCAAAAATGTGCTAAAAATTATGCAGTTGCTATGAGACGATCGTTTTTGTATAAAAAGAATGATAATAAGAAGGTTATTCTTGTCTGTAGCGAAAATAACTGTTCTTGGAGAATATATGCTTCAATACATAAAGCTGACAAACTTTTTGGCATTAGAAAATACAATCTAATACATACTTGTGGAGATGACAATCTTCTGTTGGATCGAGAGAACCGATAGAGGGGGGGTGAATATCGGAAAGCGTTCGGATTTAAGATAGAGAATTTGCACAGCGGAAGATAAAAACAAAAACACGCGAACACAGTAATTTTTTACTTGGTTCGGAGCCTAGGTCGACTCCTACTCCAAGGCCCACGATCGTTGATCGTTTACTTTGGGCAATTCTATATGAGGCGCAAAAAAATAGTTTACAGTTTTGAGTTACAAATATAGCACAGTAAACTTAACAAATAAAAAGAAAACTCTTCTTTTACCGACGTCCGATGTAGGTTGTCTTTTTCGGAGCAACGGGACATTGTCGGCTCGAGTTGGGAGGTTTCCGGAGTGAGGCGCGAGAGAAGAAGAGCGTATAAGCATTGATTGAAAGTGTTGCTTGAGCCTTGGGGTCGAGGGCCCTTTATATAGGGCCTGGGGGCGCTCGGAACATCGGGGGCGCCCCCCCCACGTGTCACTCGATCCGCCTCGGTCTCGGTCAGCTTCTGATCCCTTCAAACTCGGGATCAGATCTTGACCGGGGCGCCCGGGAGGTTGGGGGCGCCCGGGTTGACCGGGTCAAACTTTATCCCTTGGCTTCGCTGGCTTGAGCTTCGATGACTTGCTATTGGGGGCGCCCGGAGCGCTGGGGGCGCCCGGGAGCACGGGGGCGCCCGGGAGATGAGCTGTCGAAGCATGTTCTTGTTTTATGTGTTTTGTGTTCACCTTGGGGGCGCCCGGGACACTCCGGGCGCCCTGGTCAGCTGTTGCCTCATTCCTTTGAGGCTCTCTGAGCTGCAGACACTCGTTCCTTCGGTCCTGCATCCAGGGTTAGTCCAAAACACAATAAAACAATAAAATATTAGTTTATACAGCCTTAGCTGTCTTGGTTCTGACTTTAGGCCTCCAAAATAGAACCCTAGGTCGAACCGACGCCTACTGTTCGCTCGACGGGGAACGCGTCCTCACCTACTCCTCTCGGGAGAATGTACATAATTCCAACCGCTCCTTTGGTTGGACTTTTGCTTGGCGGTCCTTTGCCAGGTCTTGGATACCGAGCTGTCCTTCTCCCGGTGCCTAGCATTCTTTCGCTAGGGCTTCAGTCCCAAGCTGTCCTTCGCCTGGCGACTAGCAGTCCTTCGCTAGGGCTTTTGACCCTGGCATTCCTTCGCCAGTGCCTAGCAGTCCTTCGCTAGGGCTTTTTGCCCTGGCATTCCTTCACCAGTGCCTAGCATTCCTTCGCTAGGGCTTTTTACCTTGGCATTCCTTCGCCAGTGCCTAGCAGTCCTTCGCTAGGGCTTTTTACCCTGCACACTAGAGTGACATGTTAGATAACAAGTAAGACTTAACTTTTGAACCCTGTTGTCATTATCAAAACACAGGTTTGACTTTGGTGCTTTCTGCACCAACAATTTCCCCCTTTTTGATTTATGGCAACCCTAGTTCAAAAAGTTAAGTTTAATCAAAGCATGTAAAAACATTGAATTTTGTTCCTTCCCCCTGGAAGGAATCTCCCCCTAGCTTTTTCAAAATTCGTGGGGTTCTAAGTTTAAGAGAAAATTTTTACTTAGAATTTTTCAACAGAAAGCTTCTATATTTTCAAAGATGATTTTTGCACTTTTGAAAACTTAAGTGTAGGTATTTGGAAATCTTTTGACAACTTAAGGTTTAAAAGTACATAGAAGAGTTTTTGAAAGCATGAGTTTAAAGTACTTTGAAAAATTTTGAAGTCTTTAAGTTTAAAGTACTCAAACGTCTTTAACTTAAAATTTTTTAACAAAACTTAAGTACTTAGTAAAATTTAAAAAAGCTTAAGTACTTAGAAAATTTTGAAATACTTAGAAGATTTTGAAATGCTTAAGTACTTTACAGAATTTTTGAAAAGCTTAAGTACTTAGAAGATTTTGAAAAGCTTTAGTAGTTATAAAAGCTTAAAAAAAACTTTGAAAGGCTTAAGTACTTAGAAAAACTTTGAAAAGCTTAAGTACTTTTGAAAATTTTGAAAAGCTTAAGTACTTGAAAAATTTTGAAAGGCTTAAGTACTTGGAAAATTTTGAAAGGCTTAAGTACTTGGAAAATTTTGAAAGTACTTAGAAAATTTTGAAAGGCTTAAGTAAGAAAATTTTGACAAGCTTAAGTAAGAAAATTTTGACAAGCTTGTATTTTGAAGAACTAAGCGTTTAAGTGCTTTTTGAACCTTGATACTTTTTGAATAAAGAATAGAGTTTTTAAGAAATAAAAAAATTTATTTTTAAACTCTCTCCTTTTCTATCTCTCCCCCTTTGCCATATATCAAAAAGCAGATAAAGATAGCAAAAATTAAATTGCATAAAGGAAATAATTTTCATAAAGGAAAACATTTGCATGACTTTGCTGTACTGAACCAAGACTTAGACCAAATCAGTTGATTTTCTCTTGTAGGGACCTGTCTAACCCATTTAGCTACTTACTAACTGTTATAAGCAGTAGTTTTCGCTAGGGTTAGTCAAGTTAAGTGTTTTTGTTCAAGTTAGATTTTCTAAACTTAACACTTAACTTGATTGCTGTGTAAGTTGTATTTAGTGCCCCAATTACTGCAGATGCACTGACTTAAAGCATCTTGAATTAAGGCAAAGACCTAAGCATCTCAACCCTTTCTAGGTTATCAATCAAAAGTATCCTAAAGTGCTTGTGAGATGCTGGCTTCTAAATCTATAGGTGCATGCAGTTCTAGGGTTAGGGCCTAGGCTAAGTCCATTTGCGAAAAGTCCTAGTTTTGAAAGGGGGTAGTTTTGAAAAAACTAAGTCCGAAAAAGATTTTTAAAACTGATTTTAAAAACAACAGTTTTTCAAAATTCTTTTAGAAACTGATTTTTAAATTTAAGTAAAGCAAAAATCAAAAGTAGAGTTATTCTATTCTACAGAGCACAATCCTAACTGCTGAATAGAAAGGAAACAGGTACTCATATGCTAGTCAATATAGAACAAGTACTCAAAATAGTCACACAGGTCAAACATAAGTCATCCCTACTGAGTAGGGGCAGTCAAATAGTTACTAATACAATGCTAAGCAAATCTAGGACGAGGGACCGGGATGATCAGATGGGCCAGGCTGCCATGAATCGAATCGTGCCATCATCTCAATGTATCGTGCATCAGCCACTTCTCGATCGGCTCTACGAGCGTCCATCTGCTCGATGTGATAGGCCTCGACCTCCTCTCGGAGACTGTGGATCTCCGTCTGTATCTGTGTGAGACGCTGGTCGAGGGTCGGTGGTGGAGGCTCGTCTATGTGTGCTCGGGCGGCTGCTGCTATGTCTCCAACGTCGACCTCAACCTCCTCGTCTGAGTCGATCGGGGCCCCGGCCTGCTGTCGTCTCCAACTCAAAACCCCGATAGCCGATACCTCTAGACCCGCTAACGAGAAGTTCCTAAATCCTATTTCATCAAAGTCGGTCATAGCGGTTATTTCACCCATGGTAATGTCGCGACCGTGGTGATGAAGGAGAGAGGTGATGATGTGGCAGTATGGAGTGCGCACTCGTCCCTGGGTCGTAACACTGGACACATGCAGAATAGTATGAAACATGTGTAGTCCAATGTCAATGTCAAGGTGATGGACTAGGGCATACAAAAGGAAGGCATGAAAGGGTCGCATGGTCCCGAGATCTCTAGTGGAGAGTGGTAAGATACAGCGGACCAGGACTCTGTATAGGGCATAGTCCTGTGCCTGAAGGTCAACGGCTTGGAATCGTCTATTTGCGGGGAGTCTAGCATCCCTATAGAGGTAGGAGTGGATAGTGTCTAAGGTGATGTGAGAGTAGGGAGGATCAAATGGAGGATTCCTAGGTGGATAGCAGCAGAATGTGGACTGGGAGGGTCGTAGTCCAAGGAATCGGTTCAGCAAAGTAGGGGTGATAGACAGAGGTATTCCTTGAACAGTAGTGTAAAACATGAGATTATCTTGTCGAACTATGTTATTGTAGAATTCTGCACATAATGATTCATTAATGGTATGAGTGCAGAAGACAAGATTATCTAATTGATAGAAGTTGATAATATTCATGGCTACGGGGCATGATTGGGTAAAGAAATGTCTATTAAGATAGCTTGTCTTAATAGACTTGTAAATGGTTTGAACAAACTTATTGCATAATTCTAGAGTAGGAAATCTAGGGTCGGGACTTGGTTCGGCACCGGGGTTTGCTTAGTTTCCTCGGCGTCTTCTAAGAGAAGGAAATTTAAAAGAAGCATGAATGTATTGCATTAATTGAAAATTAAATGCAATAAAAATTATACCGGGCAGCTCGGGGAGGCATGGTTGAGGACGAGAGCTTGCAAGGTCTCTTGATCTTCTTGTAAGGAAGGAGGGGTGGAAATAAGTTGGTTGTTGGTGTGGGAAGAGAAGGAGGTTCGGGTGCCTTATATAGGCATTTTAATGGGGGCGCTCGGGAGCTCCCGGGCGCCCGGGTCAGCGGTCTTTGCCTTTGGCAGAGACTGCAGCTGTATGGGGGCGCCCGGAGTGCTCCGGGCGCCCGGGTCAGGGCGTGTCTGCAGCTTTTGCTGCATTGATTGTGATGGGGGCGCCCGCGTGGTTCCGGGCGCCCTGGTCAAAGGTCAGATTCAGCTTTTTTGCTTCGAGAGAGGGAAAAGGTATGGTGGGGGCGCCCGCGTGGTTCCGGGCGCCCGGGACTTTATAGGAAAAGACAAGTTTTATGTCTTGTCATCGTTTGACCATGGTTTAATCGGTTTGACCATGGTTTAATCGGTTTGACCAAGGTTTGAATTGCTTTGACTGCTTTGACTTGTGGTTTGACTATTTTGACCATGGTTTGACTATGACCTTAACTATAGGATTAACTCATAATATAGGTATTTAAAGTATTTCCAATTGAATCTTAATCTTACTGTCTCACCCAATCTAGGGTTTTCAATCACGTTAGTTTTATAGGTTTTGTGAGACAGATTTTGATAAATAAAATTACTTTGAAAAATTATTATTTGTTTTGAAAACATTAAATTAATTTTTGAAAACAGTTAAGTTTATTTTGAAAGGATGTTTGAATCTATGCTTAACTGAAAATTGTGTTAGATTTGAATTTGACAAAAAGTAATTTGAATTTGAAATTCAAAAATTGGCTTCCAGGTCTTGGCGATACACTAGGCCTTCTTTGGCCGTAGCCTTATTGGATCATCAACCCTTTCCTTGACAAAGCCGTTTAATGAAATTTCATTTTCAAAATTAATTTTTGAAAAAGTTCTGGTCTAAATAGTTTGGATTTTGGATCGGTAGCTTCGGCTAGTTTCACCAATCTAAAGAGACCAAGTAAACTTGATCTTATTAGAATTGGTTTCCCTAACGTACTATCATCTCACCTCCACCCAATACTATGTTGTCAAGTTTCAGTTAAGTTTGTTCAGTCCTTATACTAACCTAAGTTTAAGCATGGTAAATTACAGAAATTAAATAAACAATCAATTAGGCAAATTGCAAGAATTAAATTCTATTTAACAATAAAAATAGTTTTTAATTTGGCTCCCCCTGGACTAAAGCCACGGTAATGATTAGGCAAGATGTGAATCTTGTCCTTGGGGATCCAATACTGATTTGATCCAGTTGGTTTGTTCAGGTACAGTTTAGGTACCCACGCCTGAATTTTACCTCTGGACTGATTCAGTACAGCAAAGTAAGATCTTTGTCGGGATTTGGTTCTATAGCCAAGTCCGGATCAATTTACAACGGACTTCTGTTTTCCAAGAATCATGTCAAGACCCTTGGAACCAGAAGTGAATCATTCTAAGGCAGCTCTAAGATCCTTAACCTGAGTTTTCAGGGAGGAGTTCTCTTTCTCAAGTTTTTCAACTTGAGTAGGAGTTCCTTCTTGAACTTTCTCGGTTAAGGATTTAGAGTCAGCTCCCTCTTTCAGGAGTTTTACTTCCTGTCGAAGGGATTCGACTCGGAGTTTGGCTTTCGCCAAATCTCGAGAAAGATTAGAAATAAGTTCGTTTAATTGACTTCTATTGAAACCACTTACCTTGATTTCGCCGTCTTCTGAAAAGGTTAGTCTGTCGTCGTCTTGTTCAGATTCTGACTCGGTCCCGACTTCTTCTGAGGCGTCAGGGCTAGAAGGTTGGACTGGGGTGCTTCTTCTTCTTCTTCTGAGGAAGATTCGTCCCAGGTTGCTTGGAGTGCTTTCTTTCTTCTTGACTTTTTGGTCTCCTTTAGATTTGGACACTCCGTCTTGTAGTGACCCTTCTTCTTGCACTCATAGCAGGTTACGTTGGGCTTGTTTTTGTCATTTGTGGGTTCAGCTGGTTCGTCCTTTCTTCGGTTGGCCTTCTTTCTGTTGGTTTGGTTCTTTAATTCTTTATAGTAACTTCGGGCCAATCGGACCAGCTTCGGTCGATCTCCTTCTTCGTCTTCTGAGTCTGAGTTAGACTCAGGTTCAGCTTGTGGCTTTTTCTTTGTTGATTTTCCAGTTTTTCCTGCAACAAAGGCAATACCTTTCTCGGCCATATTGCAATTAGTCTGTTCATGAAGTTCTAACTCGGAAAATAATTCATCTAATTTAATTTTAGAGAGATCCCTTGAAACCTTGTATGCATCTACCATAGATGCCCGCAAGGTATTTCTAGGGAAAGCATTTAAGGCATACCTTATTAGGTTACAGTTTTCGACCTTGTGACCTATAGTGTGAAGACCATTCATCAATTCTTGGATTCGTGCGTGGAGCTGGGCTGCTGTTTCGTTGTCGGCCATCTTGATGGTGTACAGTTTGTTTAGGAGCAGATCTCTCTTACTGATCCGAGTGTCTGATGTTCCTTCGTGCAGCTCGATCAGTTTTGCCCACAGCTCCTTGGCACTGTTGAAGGGGCCCACCCGGTTTAGCTCCTCTTTTGTCAAGCCACATTGAAGAGTCTGAGTCGCCTTTGCATCTGCTTCGATTCTTCGTTTCAGAGCGGTGTCCCACTCTATGTAGCTTTGAGGAACCCCGTCAGCATTTGTGGGAATCTCCAGTCCGGACTGGATGATAATCCACATGTCCACCTGAGTTTTCAGGTGGATCTCCATTCGACTTTTCCAGTAGGAAAAGTCTTCTCCACTGAAAAGTGGAGGTCTGGCGGTGCCGAATCCTTCTTGGATAGCCATTTAATCTGAAAAAAATAACTAAAAAAGATTTCCCAAGACTTGGTCTTGGATTAGTAGTGTGGGATGAATAAAATGGAATAACGAGGGGTGTTGCACCAACCTCGATTAACGGGAAAAAGAAAATTCGAACGAAATATTTAAAAAAATTCGAACGAGAAAAAGAAAATAAAAATCTGAAAAATTTTCAAACTGGTGGTTGCACCAAGTTTGAACATCCCCGCTCTGATACCACTTGTTGGATCGAGAGAACCGATAGAGGGGGGGTGAATATCAGAAAGCGTTCGGATTTAAGATAGAGAATTTGCACAGCGGAAGATAAAAACAAAAACACGAAAACACAGTAATTTTTTACTTGGTTCGGAGCCTAGGTCGACTCCTACTCCAAGGCCCACGATCGTTAATCGTTTACTTTGGGCAATTCTATATGAGGCGCAAAAAAACAGTTTACAGTTTTGAGTTACAAATATAGCACAGTAAACTTAACAAATAAAAAGAAAACTCTTCTTTTACCGACGTCCGATGTAGGTTGTCTTTTTCGGAGCAGCAGGACGTCGTCAGCTCGAGTTGGGAGGTTTCCGGAGCGAGGCGCGAGAGCAGAAGAGCGTAGAAGCGTTGATTGAAAGTGTTGCTTGAGCCTTGGGGTCGAGGGCCCTTTATATAGGGCCTGGGGGCGCCCGGAACATCGGGGGCGCCCCCCCACGTGTCACTCGATCCGCCTCGGTCTCGGTCAGCTTCTGATCCCTTCAAACTCGGGATCAGATCTTGACCGGGGCGCCCGGGACGCTGGGGGCGCTCGGGTTGACCGGGTCAAACTTTATCCCTTGGCTTCGCTGGCTTGAGATTCGATGACTTGCTATTGGGTGCGCCCGGAGCGCTGGGGGCGCCCGGGAGCAGCGGCGGCGCCCGGGAGCACGGGGGCACCCGGGAGATGAGCTGTCGAAGCATGTTCTTGTTTTATGTGTTTTGTGTTCACCTTGGGGGCGCCCGGGACACTCCGGGCGCCCGGGACACTCCGGGCGCCCTGGTCAGCTGTTGCCTCATTCCTTTGAGGCTCTCTGAGCTACAGACACTCGTTCCTTCGGTCCTGCATCCAGGGTTAGTCCAAAACACAATAAAATAATAAAATATTAGTTTATACAGCCTTAGCTGTCTTGGTTCTGAGGTCGAACCGACGCCTACTGTTCCCTCGACGGGGAACGCGTCCTCACCTACTCCTCTCGGGAGAATGTACCTGATGTCAACCGCTCCTTTGGTTGGACTTTTGCCTGGCGGTCCTTTGCCAGGTCTTAGATACCGAGTTGTCCTTCGCCCGGTGCCTAGCATTCCTTCGCTAGGGCTTCAGTCCCAAGCTGTCCTTCGCCTGGCACCTAGCAGTCCTTCGCTAGGGCTTTTGACCCTGGCATTCCTTCGCCAGTGCCTAGCAGTCCTTCGCTAGGGCTTTTTGCCCTGACATTCCTTCGCCAGTGCCTAGCATTCCTTCGCTAGGGCTTTTTACCCTGTCATTCCTTCGCCAGTGCCTAGCAGTCCTTCGCTAGGGCTTTTTACCCTGCACACTAGAGTGACATATTAGATAACAAGTAAGACTTAACTTTTGAACCCTGTTGCCATTATCAAAACACAGGTTTGACTTTGGTGCTTTCTGCACCAACATCTTCGTAGTAGAGGACATCCTAAAGCTGATGCTACCTGGGTTTCCAATGTTGTGATGGATAGATTGAGGGGAGAGCCCTCGTATCGACCATGCACAATGTTGAAAGATATTCATAGAGATTATGAGGTCGATCTTAATTACAACAGCGTTTGGAAAGGGAAGGAATTGACAATGCATGACTTTCATGGTGCAGAGGAGGGGTCTTATGATAGGTTACGATGGTATTGTAGTGCTATCAAAGAAACTAATCCTGGAAGTTTTGTCGAGTGTGAAATTGATCATTGTGGTAATAAATTTAAATGGTTATTCATCTGCTTCAATGCATGTGCAATTGGTTTTATCAATGGATGTAGACCCTTGGTTTTCTTAGATGACACTCACATAAAGAATAAATACAAAGGATGCATTTTGGTTGCTGTGGCAAAGGATGCTAACGATGATCTTTTCACATTAGCATATTCAGTTGTAAATGCTGAAAATGATAATAATTGGGGATGGTTTTGTTTCCAACTTAAAAGTGCCCTGCTTTCGCATGCCTATATTGGGTTCCATGAGTTCACCTTTTTTTCTGATAGACATCCTAGGATAATCAAGGCTATTCAGATAATATTCCCAGATAGTCATCATGCCTACTGTTTGAGGCATTTGGTAGACAATTTCGTGAAACAGGTTTGGCTAATGACATATTTGTGTTAGGAAACATTGCTTTTTGAATAATACTAGTTTATGTACTATTTTTTTGTTATTTGAATGTAGGTCATGCGAAGGTACCCACTTCATAACAAAAAATATTGGTCATCTATTTTCAAAAAAGCTGCATATGCTCTATCGACACAAGAATTTCAAGAATATGTTAACATGATAGTAGGGTCAATGCCACTTGCTAAAGACTTTATAGTATCTTCGTGTCCAGAAAGTTGGGAAAATGCATATTTTCTAGGAAATCGGTGGGGTGTCATGAATAATAACATAGCTGAGTCTTGGAATAATTGGGTTAAAGCAGCATGATTTCTTCCTATCGTGGCCATGGTCGATCACATACGGATTCAAATTATGGATATGATGCACAGACGACGTGAAGCAACAATGGACATGGTTAAAAGATTGAGTCCATTAAGGAGAATGCTCTTGCAAAACATATGCTGAATCTCGTAGTTTGATAGTGCGCAAGGCATGTGGTTGGAGTTTTGAAGTTGTGGATGGGAATAAATCATTTGCTGTTGATTTGTCTGCTCGGACTTGTTCGTGCAAAGCATGACAGATTAATAGGTTTCTATGCAAACATGCATGTTCAGCAATAGAGTCAAAGTCATTATCAGTATATGATTTCTGTGGCAAGTACTTTAAAATAGAGTTGTATCGTGAAAGCTACAAAGGAATCCTAAATCCGATCCCTACAAGTCACATGTCTGAGTACAATCTCGAGCAGCAATTTGTAATCAATGCTCCCGTTGTTCGAAGCCAACCAGGTAGAAGAAGAACTCAAAGGATACCTTCGCAAGTCGAAAAATGTGTGACAAAGTGTGGTCGGTGTCATGGGCGAGGTCATAACCGACGCAGTTGCAAAGAAGCCATTAACTAATTCTACTTTTATTTTGTGAAAATAGTATGGAACTGTTTGATTTACAAGTAAAACATTGTATTCTGAAATTTCTTTTAATGAGCATGTACTCATATATTTGATCTCTAATACATTTTCCAATTTACAGGAAAAAAAGGATGATAGAACAAGCAAGAAGCAAGGATGTACCTAAGAGAAGGAGTACTCGAACCAGTGCAATTATTCAGGGCGTGCTGTTGGTGTAATGGCCCTTTAATATTATGTTAAGTTAGTGATGTTTATGTACCGGGAACTGTTTATGTAATGTGGGCTTGATACTAGTTGATGTTTAAGCTTGGTGTAATATCTGTATTTCATAGTTTTGGTAAATGACTCGTATTTGTTGTTGTTGTGTTAGTTCAGTTGTGAACATGAATGTTAGTTCAGTTATGAAACTAAATGCTTTTGATATATATTCTCCACTTGCTTTGTTCGAGCAGAGTTTGTTTTATAGAAGACAATTCCTGTAAATCTTGAGTATTTGTTGTTGTTGTTGTGTTAGTTCAGTTATGAAACTGAATGTTTGTTCAGTTATGGAAATGAATGTTTGTTCAGTTATGAAACTCATTGTTATGATTTGTGTACTCTTTATGTGCATGCCATTTGTGGGATATACAAAGGAGATGCTGTCAGAATTTCAGTACACATTGCCAAGTTGGAGATGCTGTCAGAATTTCGGTACACATTGCCAAGTTAGAGATGCTGTAAGAATTTCAGTACTATCCAAGAGTTGGTAAGGCCATGGGGATTTTGAGTACAAATTGATGCAATTTCAGTACACATTGGCTGAAATCGAGTACAAATCAGCCGGAATTGAGTACACATTTATGAAAATCGAGTATAAGGTTAGGAAACCTATACCTCTCTCATGATCTTGATGCAAAGTCCATTATAGTTAGAGTCCAAGGTTAGGAAATCAAGATATGATCATGATATATGCCCTATTATTTGACTATCCAAGACTTGGCAAGGCCATGGGGATTTTGAGTACATATTGATGCAATTTGAGTACACATTGGCTGAAATCGAGTACAAATCAGCCGAAATTGAGTACACATTTATGAAAATCGAGTATAAGGTTAGGAAACCTATACCTCTCTCATGATCTTGATGCAAAGTCTATTGTAGTTAGAGTCCAAGGTTAGGAAACCAAGATAGGATCATGATATATGCCCTATTATTTGACTATCCAAGACTTGACAAGGCCATGGGGATTTTGAGTACAAATTGATACAATTTCAGTACACATTGGCTGAAATCGAGTACAAATCAGCCGAAATTGAGTACACATTGATGAAAATCGAGTACAAGTTTAGGAAACCTATACCTCTCTCATGATCTTGATGCAAAGTCCATTGTAGTTAGAGTCCAAGATTAGGAAACCAAGATAGGATCATGATATATGGATCACTTACCTCTCTCATGATCTTGATGCAAAGTCCATTGTAGTTGAGTCCAAGGTTAGGAAAACAAGATATGATAATGATATATGCCCTATTATTTGACTATCCAAGAGTTGGCAAGGCTATGGAGATTTTGAGTACAAATTGATATAATTTCAGTACACATTGGCTGAAATCGAGTATAAATCAGCCGAAATTGAGTACACATTGATGAAAATCGAGTACAAGTTTAGGAAACCTATACCTCTCTCATGATCTTGATGCAAAGTCCATTGTAGTTAGAGTCCAAGATTAGGAAATCAAGATAAAATCATGATATATGCCCTATTATTTGACTATCCAAGAGTTGGCAAGACCATGGGGATTTTGAGTACAAATTGATACAATTTCAGTACACATTGATTGAAATCGAGTACAAATCAACCAAAATTGAGTACACATTTATGAAAATCGAGTACAAGGTTAGGAAACCTATACCTCTCTCATGATCTTGATGCAAAGTCCATTATAGTTAGAGTCTAAGATTAGGAAACCAATATAGGATCATGATATATGCATCACTTACTTCTCTCATGATCTTGATGCAAAGTCCATTGTAGTTGAGTCCAAGGTTAGGAAAACATGATAAGATAATGATATATGCCCTATTATTTGACTATCCAAGTGTTAAATTCGACGACACAAAACCTGGACCAGAAAATTTTTTGGTGATTTACCGGAAATGTTTAGGGTTTTTGAAACCTAACAAGGGTTTGAATGAAAGAGAAATTCTAGACTTGATGGATTGGATCGGAATTTTGGAGATTGGAAGGGTTAAATTGCTAAAAACATTAGTATGAAGGGTAGGGACGTGATTTTCCAAATTGTAGGGGTTGATTCGCAAAAAGGGTTCACTTAAAAACCCTCTTTTCCCTTAGCCCGGGTTAATTGTCGTGTGCCCTAACCCATGCCAACGCGCCGACTCCTTCCTCCCCTTCTCTTCGACCGACCGAGGGCACACCTCACCTGCGGGTTCCAGCTTCGCATGAGTAAGCCAGTGGCGTTGCCTTCTTCCACGCGAGCCGACCCTGAGTTCCTTCCTCGGAGAGCTCTTCATGTTGGTGACCGGCGCCCTTCTTCCTAGTCAAGCGATGATCCTAGGTCTCTGGTGGATGCTGTTCCGTGCCAGATTTGAGCAGGGCGGGGGGCCAAGGACAAACATCGAAGGTAAGCTCGGTTGATGAGGTTTTCGGAGATGGTTTAGGTAGAGTTTTCTGAATGTTCTTTGCTATGGTTGAGTGCTGTGTGGATTTGTTTTCTTCCTCCCATCACCGCCTTCCCGTTTCCTTTCCCCAGTTCACCCTGTTGCGAGCACAAAGAGGTGGGATTAGGGCAGAACGAGGTTGTTTGAAGCCGCTGATTGTTGATGGATTTCATTTTGTGAGGGATCAGAGCAGGATTACCTCTGCCGGCGCAAGCTCAGGTGAGCCCAGTGATGTGGTTACTGATCAGATTGTTAATCATGTAATCAGAATTGATTTGGTTTAGCTGATGTATACTTTGATCAGCTGTGGCCGGTGATTACTAGAGGTTTTGCTGAGGAGCTGTAGAAGGGGCCAACCACGAGCAATGTAAAGTGAGCCCTAAACCACTTTTCAATTTTGCTCTTTGTAAATAAGCTAGCTATAGGTTTTGAGATGCAAAATGATATATATGTGGCTTATGTGTTAAACATGTTAGGTTTAGTTTTCTAGCTTGACGATGGTGTTGCTTGTTGTATATGTAGCAGTAAGAGAATTGGCCTTCCTTGGCCAAGTTTTGATGATCTTGAGAGGACTGTATGATACATGAAGGGGATGGAGCAAATCAGTAGTGTAGGACATTGGTTTTTATCTTGGACTAATTGGTAAAGGGATTGTCTTAGTTAGTGTAGATGAAGTGTTGTAAATCAGTGGGTGGATTTGAAATCTGTTCTTAATTGGATTAGGGTTGGTTGAGGATTAAGATCGGATTAGTCCTTTGGTTGTGGAGATACATTGTTTAGCTGGATGTTATTTTGTTAAGATAGCTAAGCTTTGATTTATGATACAGGACGTTGATCAGATACGGATACCTAGACGCGAGAGGTTCTCTACGTACGAGTTTCCTCATTTGAGGCGGGTACCCCTGACTTATCTTTTTAGATACTGTCTTACTATTATGCATAGTGTGTTATAAATAACAGTAGGTTTATACGCTATACCTGCCCTTGTGTATTATGATCAGATATCCGTTGCTTAAATGACTCCTGTTTAGTTCCATACAGTCTCGATATTTGACATGCGTCTATATGTGCTTAGATACAATAATAGGTCACTTTGCATCTGTAGTTGGATTGATTCCAAAATATACCTTGTATGGATACCGAGGGTAGAATGGTTAGATCTGGATGCATGTGTTAGACCTATATCTTTCCTACCGATGTATGGTTGAGAACCTGGTTAGTGAGGAGGGTGTCGTTAGCATACTTTACCCTCTAGGTTGTATACTGAGCTGTAGGCTCTTTATGATTGTATACTGGCGATCATCGGCTCCCCTAGGGTCTGAGCCCGTCGCGCAGTCGGGTTTCTGGTTTGATTGAGCTATTAGCATGATGCTATGATCATGACGGAGACCATCGGCTCCCCTGAGGTCTGAGCCCGTCCCCAATCATGCTTGAGGTTGCATATTTGCATCGCCACAAGTGCTGGGCATCATACTTTCATTGCCACGAGTGTTGGGCATCATACTTGCATCGCCACGAGTGTTAGGCGTTATACTTGCATTGCCACGAGTGCTGGGCATCATACTTGCATCGCCACGAGTGCTAGGCGTCATACTTGCATTGCCACGAGTGCTGGGCATCATACTTGCATCGCCACAAGTGCTAGGCGTCATATTTGCATAGCCACAGGTGTTGGGCTACATACATGCATTGCCACAGGTGCTGGGCATCGTATTTGCATAGCCACGAGTGTTGGGCTTTATAGGTTGTACGCCACAAGTGTTTGGTTTCTTTATGCAACCATGAGTGGTTGGCTTATCTGTATCCTATTCACCCGACCATCGGTCTGGTGGTGGCTGAGGTGCATACAGAATAGATAGTTGTACTAGGTGTATGGGATGCATTGTACCTTGGTTGGTGCTTGTTGTGTTGGAGTGCTGTATATGTTTGACATATCCTTACAGGTAACATACACATTTGGATTGTGTATCATTTTTTTTGAGGTTATACAGAGGATTGATTACACCTACCTACAGGATAGACGGACTCTGGTATGTATTTCACCCTTAGTCTTTAGATATGCTTTATCCTCTATACTCGAGACTGTATCGGCGTGATTCTTATTGTTATGTATAGCTTGCTGTGCATATATGATTTCGGTATCCGCTGAGTTTAGTTGGACTCACCACCATTGCCTATATTTTTGTTTTTAGGATGATTGGTCGCCGGAGGAGCCCCAGTTGCCAGTCCCAGGTCCCTACGACTCCAGTGATGGGTGCTTCCATGTAGTTCTCTTTCCGTTGCATCATATTATTTGGTTTGTATTGATTTTATGTCGTGGAACTTGTACCGCGTTTTATTTGTCTTGCTATTGTATTTTTGAGTCCTTTAATGGACGATGTGTTTGTTGTTTTATTGTAAGTCGGACCGGTCCGCAGTCAGGTATGATTTACTTTACGTTATGGTTATGTTATATTTTGATTTTGAGGCCTGAGGCCAAATTATTATCAGCGTGTATTGTTTGTATGTGTAAATTGTCCGCCGGACAGGGGAGGTGCTGTCCAATTTTATATTGGACCAGTGGCTCCTGGGTCTCGGGGTGTGACACCAAGAGTTGGCAATGTCATGGAGATTTTGAGTACAAATTGATACAATTTCAGTACACATTGGCTGAAATCGAGTACAAATCAACCGAAATTGAGTACACATTGATGAAAATCGAGTACAAGTTTAGGAAACCTATACCTCTCTCATGATCTTGATGCAAAGTCCATTATAGTTAGAGTCCAAGATTAGGTAACCAAGATAGGATCATGATATATGCATCACTTACCTCTCTCATGATCTTGATGCAAAGTCCATTGTAGTTGAGTCCAAGGTTAGAAAAACAAGATAAGATAATGATATATGCCCTATTATTTGACTATCCAAGAGCTGGCAAGGCTATGGAGATTTAGAGTACAAATTGATACAATTTCAGTACACATTGGCTGAAATCGAGTACAAATCAGCCAAAATTGAGTACACATTGATGAAAATCGAGTACAAGTTTAGGAAACCTATACCTCTCTCATGATCTTGATGCAAAGTTCATTGTAGTTAGAGGTCAAGATTAGGAAACCAAGATAGGATCATGATATATGCCCTATTATTTGACTATCCAAGAGTTTGCAAGGCCATGGGGATTTTGAGTACAAATTGATACAATTTCAGTACACATTAACTGAAATCGAGTACAAATCAGCCGAAATTGAGTACACATTTATGAAAATCGAGTACAAGGTTAGGAAACCTATACCTCTCTCATGATCTGGATGCAAAGTCCATTGTAGTTAGAGTCCAAGGTTAAGAAACCAAGATAGGATCATGAGAGAGGTATCACTTACCTCTCTCATGATCTTGATGTAAAATCCATTGTAGTTGAGTCCAAGGTTAGGAAAACAAGATAAGATAATGATATATGCCCTATTATTTGACTATCCAAGGGTTGGCAAGGCCATGGGGATTTTGAGTACAAATTGATACAATTTTAGTACACATTAACTGAAATCGAGTACAAATTAGCCGAAATTGAGTACACATTTATGAAAATCGAGTACAAGATTAGGAAACCTATACCTCTCTCATGATCTTGATGCAAAGTCCATTGTTGTTAGAGTCCAAGGTTAGGAAACCAAGATAGGATCATGAGAGAGGTATAACTTATCTCTCTCATGATCTTGATGTAAAATCCATTGTAGTTGAGTCCAAGGCTAGCAAAACAAGATATGATCATGATATATGCCCTATTATTTGATTATCCAAGGGTTGGCAAGGCCATGGGGATTTTGAGTACAAATTGATGCAATTTCAATACACATTGGCTGAAATCGAGTATAAATCAGCCGAAATTGAGTACAAATTGATGAAAATCGAGTACAAGGTTAGGAAACCAAGATATCTCTCTCATGATCTTGATGCAAAGTCCATTGTAGTTGAGTCCAAGGTTAGGAAAACAAGATAGGATTATGATATATGCCCTATTATTTGACTATCTAAGAGTTGGCAAGACCATGGAGATTTTAAGTCCAAATTGATGCTATCTTGGTTTCCTAACCTTGGACTCAATTACAATGGACTTTGCATCAAGATCATGAGAGAGATATCTTGGTTTCCTAACATTGTACTCGATTTTCATCAATTTGTACTCAATTTCGGCTGATTTGTACTCGATTTCAGCCAATGTGTATTGAAATTGCATCAATTTGTACTCAAAATCCACATGGCCTTGCCAACCCTTGGATAGTCAAATAATAGGGCATATATCATGATCCTATCTTGTTTTCCTAGCCTTGGACTCAACTACAATGGATTTTACATCAAGATCATGAGAGAGATAAGTGATACCTCTCTCACGATCCTATCTTGGTTTCCTAACCTTGGACTCTAACAACAATGGACTTTGCATCAAGATCATGAGAGAGGTATAGGTTTCCTAACCTTGTACTCGATTTTCATAAATGTGTACTCAATTTCGGCTAATTTGTACTCGATTTCAGCCAATGTGTACTGAAATTGTATCACATTGTACTCAAAATCCCCATGACCTTGCCAACTCTTGGATAGTCAAATAATATGGCATATACCATGATCCTATTTTGTTTTCCTAACCTTGGACTCAACTACAATGGACTTTGCATCAAGATCATGAGAGAGGTATAGGTTTCCTAACCTTGTACTCGATTTTCAACAATTTGTACTCAATTTCGGCTGATTTGTACTCGATTTCAGCCAATGTGTATTGAAATTGCATCAATTTGTACTCAAAATCCCCATGGCCTTGCCAACCCTTGGATAGACAAATAATAGGGCATATATTATGATCCTATCTTGTTTTCCTAGCCTTGGACTCAACTACAATGGATTTTACATCAAGATCATTTGAGAGATAAGTGATACCTCTCTCATGATCCTATCTTGGTTTCCTAACCTTGGACTCTAACAACAATGGACTTTGCATCAAGATCATGAGAGAGGTATAGGTTTCCTAACCTTGTACTCGATTTTCATAAATGTGTACTCAATTTCGGCTAATTTGTACTCGATTTCAGCCAATGTGTACTGAAATTGTATCAAATTGTACTCAAAATCCCCATGACCTTGCCAACTCTTGGATAGTCAAATAATATGGCATATACCATGATCCTATCTTGTTTTCCTATCCTTGGACTCAACTACAATGAACTTTACATCAAGATCATGAGAGAGGTATAGGTTTCCTAAACTTGTACTCGATTTTCATCAATGTGTACTCAATTTCGGCTGATTTGTACTCGATTTCAGCCAATGTGTACTGAAATTGTATCAATTTGTACTCAAAATCTCGATGGCCTTACCAACTCTTGGATAGTCAAATAATAGGGCATATATCATGATCGTATCTTGTTTTCCCAACCATGGACTCAACTACAATGGATTTTACATCAAGATCATGGGAGAGGTAAGTGATACCTCTCTCATGATCCTATCTTGGTTTCCTAATCTTGGACTCTTACTACAATGGACTTTGCATCAAGATCATGAGAGAGGTATAGGTTTCCTAAACTTGTACTCGATTTTAATCAATGTGTACTCAATTTCGGCTGATTTGTACTCGATTTCGGCCAATGTGTACTGAAATTGTATCAATTTGTACTGAAAATCCCCATGGCCTTGCCAAGTCTTGGATAGTCAAATAATAGGGCATATATCATAATCCTATCTTGGTTTTCTAACCTTGGACTCTAACTACAATAGACTTTGCATCAAGATCATGAGAGAGGTATAGGTTTCCTAACCTTGTACTCGATTTTCATAAATGTGTACTCAATTTCGGCTGATTTGTACTCGATTTCAGCCAATGTGTACTGAAATTGCATCAATTTATACTCAAAATCCCCATGACCTTGTCAACTCTTGGATAGTCAAATAATAGAGCATATATCATGATCCTATCTTGTTTTCCTAAACTTAGACTCAACTACAATGGATTTTACATTAAGATCATGAGAGAGGTAAGTGATACCTCTCTCATGATCCTATCTTGGTTTCCTAACCTTGGACTCTAACTACAATGGACTTTGCATCAAGATCATGAGACAGGTATAGGTTTCCTAACCTTGTACTCGATTTTCATAAATGTGTACTCAATTTCGGCTGATGTGTACTCGATTTCAGCCAATGTGTACTGAAATTGTACCAATTTGTACTCAAAATCCCCATGACCTTGCCAACTCATGGATAGTCAAATAATATGGCATATACCATGATCCTATCTTGTTTTTCTAACCTTGGACTCAACTACAATGGACTTTGCATCAAGATCATGAGAGAGGTATAGGTTTCCTAAACTTGTACTCGATTTTCATCAATGTGTACTCAATTTCGGTTGATTTGTACTCGATTTCAGCCAATGTGTACTGAAATTGTATCAATTTGTACTCAAAATCTCCATGGCCTTGCCAACTCTTGGATAGTCAAATAATAGGGTATATATCATTATCTTATCTTATTTTCCTAACCTTGGACTCAACTACAATGGACTTTGCATCAAGATCATGAGAGAGGTAAGTGATGCATATATCATGATCCTATCTTGGTTTCCTAATCTTGAACTCTAACTACAATAGACTTTGCATCAAGATCATGAGAGAGGTATAGGTTTCCGAACTTGTACTCGATTTTCATCAATGTGTACTCAATTTCGACTGATTTGTACTCGATTTCAGCCAATATGTACTGAAATTTTATCAATTTGTAGTCAAAATCCCCATGGCCTTGCCAAGTCTTGGATAGTCAAATAATAGGGCATATATCATGATCCTATCTTGGTTTCCTAACCTTGGACTCTAACTACAATGGACTTTGCATCAAGATCATGAGAGTGGTATATGTTTCCTAACCTTGTACTCGATTTTCATAAATGTGTACTCAATTTCGGCTGATTTGTACTCGATTTCAGCCAATGTGTACTGAAATTGCATCAATTTGAACTCAAAATCCCCATGGCCTTGCCAACTCTTGGATAGTCAAATAATAAGACATATATCATGATCCTACCTTGTTTTCCTAACCTTGGACTCAACTACAATGGACTTTGCATCAAGATCATGAGAGAGGTAAGTGATGCATATATCTTGATCCTATCTTGGTTTCCTAATCTTGGACTCTAACTACAATGGACTTTGCATCAAGATCATGAGAGAGGTATAGGTTTCCTAAACTTGTACTCGATTTTCATTAATATGTACTCAATTTCGGCTGATTTGTACTCGATTTCAGCCAATGTGTACTGAAATTGTATCAATTTGTACTCAAAATCCCCATGGCCTTGCCAAGTCTTGGATAGTCAAATAATAGGGTATATATCATGATCCTATCTTGGTTTCCTAACCTTGGACTCTAACTACAATGGACTTTGCATCAAGATCATGAGAGAGGTATAGGTTTCCTAACCTTGTACTCGATTTTCATAAATGTGTACTCAATTCCGGCTGATTTGTACTCGATTTCAGCTAATGTATACTAAAATTGCATCAATTTGTACTCAAAATCCCTATGGCCTTGCCAAATCTTGGATAGTACTGAAATTCTTACAGCATCTCCAACTTGGCAATGTGTACTGAAATTCTGACAGCATCTCCAACTTGGCAATGTGTACTGAAATTCTGACAGCATCTCCTTTGTATATCCCACAAATGACATGCACATAAAGAGTACACAAATCATAACAATGAGTTTCATAACTGAACAAACATTCATTTCCATAACTGAACAAACATTCAGTTTCATAACTGAACTAACACAATAACAACAACAAATACTCAAGATTTACAGGAATTGTCTTCTATGAAACAAACTCTGCTCGAACAAAGCAAGTGAAGAATATATATCAAAAAGCAAGTAAGAATACATATTCTACCTGAACACTTTGAATCTCAGATCATATCAAAACCAATTGAAGAGCAATCAAAAACATCAACTAAGAAATGAAACAGAATGCCGAATGCACCAGAAAAAGAAATGCCCAATAAGATCACATTGACATCACTTAGCACATAATCATGCATAAATTTTTCCACAACAAAACATCCATAATCAGCAACAAAACATCCATAATCATCCATAATCACATATTTTCCATATTTCAACAACAAAACATCTACTTTCCATAACATTCAGCAACTCACAACCATAATCACATAGGCTAAAGGTGATGAATATGAGAATATCTGCAGATACACCAACTTACAACAAATATTCGTTTTCCATCAAAAATCATAATCACATGGGATTCGTAAAGTCTACTTCTTCATAATTCCATTTTCATCTGACAGAATAATAGCTGCCATGTATGCCCGATATGTATTCATCTTTACTTCTTTTTCATAATTCCATATTTCATCATCATCAAGCGCCAGACACTTAATCCACAAACAAGTAAAAACACCACAATCGAGTGTCTCACCTTGGTGACGACATTTTGTTTTCGTTACTGTTATTTTCCCAATGTCAAAGCCTGAGAAATTTTTCATGTATCCAGCCAAAAATTCTGCCTGCAAATATTGATTCAGCTGTGAAATTTAAGTTTTAAGAGTTATTGAAATACAAATGATGAAACTTACATAAACTTTGGCTGTCCCGAAAGCAGCTGGATGAGGCTTGGAGTTCATGGTCTTGAATTTGCCTTCTCTTGTTGAATAGAATAACAGATACCAATGTCATCCATAGTTCAAGGGAAAAATAATATATCTGCATCTTGTAAATAAATTTTCATTGAGATGTTTTAATTGATTCCTTGTCACTGAAGTAAGTTTTCCAACAAATTCTTCATACTCTCCATTCCGCAGCAATCGATTATTCCTATGTCCTTCCAATTTATCAAGGACTTCTCTCTACATGTAGAAATAGAGTCATATTTCTAATTGTAAACAAAAATTAAAGAATTCAATTGTAAGGTTAAAGAACACCACAAACCTGAATACCCATGTCCATGCCAAAAATTTCAAACTCTTTCTTGACACTTTGCTTTCTCATTATTCTCATGTAACAATCAATAATTTCGGATCCAACTGGATTACGAAATAATAATTCACAGAATTGGAGGCCATCAAGTACCACATTATCTTCCTCCAACACAACAACACTGTAAATTTGAAAATTTATATAATATTTCACTATAAATGAATAATATTCTAGAAAAGGAAACATGTACAAGATTAACATACTCCAACTTATCTCGGGAAAGATACTCTGTTACCATCTCTCGCTCTTCATCTGTTGCTTCTTCATATCCACAAAAATTTCTCTTTTCTCTAAATTTATTCATCACATCCGCAACAACATCCCTTCCAATTGTAGCAACATCTATAGTCGTGTCTCCCTATGTAGATAGATTTAAGAACATAAGAATAAAATAGAAACACGGTTAACAACAAATAAATAAAATTAACTCTATTTTACCGATTCCAGCACTATTGTGTCTACAACTGATGCTAACACCTGTTTGCCCGCCTTCCTCCTACGTTTAGGTGTTGTACTCGGCGGCGTAACATATATTTCAGCCTTTTTTTTCTTCATTCTGTCTGCCCTTGTTCTCACCGTCATTGCAATAGAGGACACAAATTGCTCTACTGATGCAATATTCTTTTCAACCGGCACTTCAACAAACCCAGCAATTTCACCTTCAATGGAGTCTTTAACTTCATCTCTCTTGTTCTCTTCTGACATAAAGCTGATATCATCAATCTGTGGTTGTGGCTCACCACCAAACTCTTTTGCCATTGGTTCATTATTGGCCCAACTTGTACCAGCAATCATTCCACCACATTTAACACATTCTGAGCCCTGAAAAAATTACAAGATTCTTGTAGCAAATAAATATTTTCTCAACTTCATTTAACAAAATACTTATCTATTGATAATATTACCGAAAAACTTGCTCGCCTTTGATGAAACAGTTTATCTTCATCCGAAAATGGTATAATGGACAACACCTTTTCACAATTAAAATTAAAAGGTCACTACAATTCATCATATTTGAGTATGTCTACTATAAAATATGAACTTACTTTACTATAGTCAATGGCATTCAATAACCTCTCTGCTAAATCAGGTTTGGTAGGTATCTTACTTTCCCCCCAACAAAACAACCTGGGAAAAATATGTAGCAAACGTACAACTCCAAGAGAAGGTATTCTTTCATATAACCATGACTAAATAAATAAATTTTATGTATAACAGAACAAAACATAATAAAAGCATACTAAAAAAACTCACCATCAATCCAACAGTTGAACCATCTAAATACTTCTTTCTTCTAACATTTCCTTCACCCTTTCCAATATATTTCAAAAATTTGGTTGTGCAAAAATCTATAAGCCGCATCTCCCCATCAATAATCAAAGAAGGTGGTCAGGTCATCAATGTATGGCATAATGAATCGAGGTGTTGAGTAGTTGGCCACAGGAAAAATGATACAATTAAACACTAAACAAATGAACATCCTAACAAAATCATCCACATCTGAGTTACTCACTGATCTAGCTAAAGAGGATTTCTATCATAGATTACACTTCTGGTCACGTTGCCAACTTCCCCAGAGAAATACTGAGCAACAAATTTAGACTCCAAATTCACATCTAAATCAACTGGTTGCCCTGCATAACCCAAGCCAAGAATAATGGAAAACTCTGGTGATGTAAAGGGAACAATAATATTTTCACCAAACACAAATGAACGAGATTGCAACTTAAATCTTTTTAAAATTATATCAACTCTGGAGCTGCTGATCGCCAATTTGGGCATCTTAAGCCATATACCAAATGGAGTGTTTTGAATACTCTCCTTTTGCTTATCAGTCATTTTCGGTCCCACTTCATCCATTACAGCTCTAAAAAAAGTAGGTGAACACCGAAACTGAGCTTTTTTCTCACTGTTAACCTCTTTAGCATCTTTGTTAATCTTTGCTTCTTTCCTAGTCTTCACCATCTTTGATTCTGTTCAACCCTTACTCAAAATATCCAACACAATTTTAGTATTTAGACCATAAAGTAAACTGAAAATTAATCAAGTAAACATTTGCCTACTTACAAACAATAAACATTGAATTTAATAATAATAGAAAAAATTTAATATCATCATTAAACATGAACAATTGCCTATTTATCTATAGAAATGGCTATTGCTGGCAATTGCCTATTTACCTCCCTCTCACCACTTATCTATAATCAAGGAATTCTTAAATTTTTAAAGAATGATGCAAATAGTATTGATAAATTGAAATCTCATAGAATAGTAACAATATACTCATAATAGGGTGAAGTTGTACTTAATCAATCACTAATATTTTTTTAAACGAATAGGGAAATAAGAAAGATGATAATTAGAGAGTTCCGACTAATAGATAAAAAATCTACAAAAAAATGCCTGGCTTCAACTCTATCTCCGGCGACAAAGCTTGATTTAGTCTCCTCGTCAGTGGGTTGATGGATCTACATGGCTATAATCTTGCTTCACATTGTGTCGGGAAGAAATGGGGGAGAGGAAAATGGTCGACTTGCCTTGATTTCGCTGGTTAGGGTTTACGAGATTAAGTCGTCAAGAAATTTGGGATGAAGGAAATTGAGGAGAGGAAGCTGGCTTGATTTCGCCGGTGAAGGACGCCGAGAATATGTCGTCAAGAAATCGCGGGAGAAGGAAATTGAGGAGAGGAAGCTGGCTTGATTTCGCCGGTGAAGGACGCCGAGAATGTGTCGAGAAGAAAACAGGGGAAAACGAAGCTGCCGGAGAAGAAATGCGGGAAAACCAAATGCGGGAAAAGTAAGAAGGGTATATTAGTAATTTTATGTATTGGAGAGTTAAAACTAAAAAATAGGGACTTAAAACATTTGTTTCCTTACCTGGGGAGCGGACACAAAGACAACTTTTGGATTACGGATTTATCTCTAATTTACCGATCTTAAATATATATAATATATATTATAAATATTTAAAATTTATTATTTTAAACATTATAATCATGAAGAATTACTGAACCTTAAAAAAATATTATTAGATTAAACCCACTATAACCCAACTCCTAAAACTTAAAATCTTAAATATTAAATGCATATTGTTCCGGAAGGAATCGACGTCGATGGTCAGTCACCGGAGTTCAACCCACGTAGATGCTGACGCTAGAGGAGAAACTCCACACCCTGTGAGATTAACACGAGCGTTAGGGGAACACGCTGGAGGTTGTCCAGCGAAACCCACTCCGACACTCAAGTTAGTGTCTCGATGAAGAAGATGAAAGGAAGACAAGACAGTATGTGAGTAATAGAAAATGTGTAACCCCCTTACCAGAGGGGTTGGAGTACCTTTTATACCTGCGGCGGTTGCCTTCGTGTGCCCCCATGATCTGTGCCACGTCGCTCCGTTCGTCGTTACTGGATAATCTTTGAAATAGTCCATGTCGTCATTAAGTTTGACTCATTACGACATTTAGGGGTCGTGATGACTCCATGATAGTGGGGATGGTTATTCGCAGATCCGAGAAAAAGAGGGATCGTTGCTTGAGTCGAATGCTTCTTGGGCTCCGCTACCCCGAGGTGATCTCGGGATCTTCTGGCCCGGAGGGTCCCAAGCACTCTGCTTCCCCGAGGTGGTCTCGGGGCCCGACTTCCCGAGGTGATCCGGGGAGGGGTTTTCTGATCTGATCTCCGGGGCGTGTTTACCGCGGGGCGGGGGGGGGGGGGGGGGGGGGAGGTCGGGAGATCCCCTTCCCGAGAGGGTCCCGGGAGCTTCGAAAAGAGAGTCACTCAGACTCGCTACATCTTGCCACCTAGCTTCTTCAGCCCACGTGTCCGCCACGGGATATTGAACCCCATCAAATATAATATAGCCCGTAAACCTCTAATATTAGTTATTTTAAACACTATATCCCAAGAGGGACGATTGAATCCTAGAGAAAAAATTTTTAGTTTAAACCCACTATAACCCAACCCCTAAATCTTAAATGTTAAATATATCCAAAAAATAAAAAAAATATGCTCACGAATTTAATTTTTTTTTAACAAGCAGAGGCACCATCACCACTTGAGGAATTAGTGGCGCCTTGCACGCGCAGGTGTGGAGTGCGTGATTGCATAGGAGATCAATTTCATATATATATATATATATATATATATATATATAACACCTCCGCCTACGCGCTGATGGATCGATTTGGCGTGCTAGAGGGGGGGTGAATAGCACTTTTTCGATTTGCTCTCTACAAGTTTGTTAGCGCAGTGGAAATAATATACAAATGAAAATAAGAACAATGCTAACAACGAAAGTTTACTTGGTATCCACCTAGATGGGTGACTAATCCAAGGATCCATGCCGTACACCACTTCCACTATGAAAAATTCTCCTTCAGGTGGAGAAATCTGTACAGTGGTGATCTTCCTCTTTACAGAATGTAGTAAAATGAGAGAGAGGAAGTCAAGAACGCTTTTCACACGAGCAGCACTTCGTCGTAGTAACCGTACCACTCACGTGCAAAAAATATCCTCCTTTTATAGGAGAACAGGACAAACTCGCAGTCTGTCCAGCCCTTCACCAGTCGACTGCCCCTGGGGCAATCAACTGGCCTAGCATTAATTGCTAGCCAACGGCTAGTTTTCGGGGTATACCAGTCGACTGCCTCTGGGCAAGTCGACTAGGAGAAGGCTGAAAACCTTCTGTGAGTTTTGGCAGTCGACTGCCCTCTGGCCAGTCGACTGCCCACTCACTCCTAGCCAGTCTTCACATAGTCCTTCACGTATGCCTTCAGGTTCACTCCTTGGCTCACCCCTTGAAGTCATCTTCCTCTGGCTCTTGTCTCTTGGATGCGCACACAAGCCTCCCTTGGCTTGCTTCCATGCCACCTTTCACATGTGCCCTTGAAGTCCACTTCTCGTCTTGCCCTTGGAGTCCTCCTCCCTCGGCTCTCGTCCCTCGGATATGTCCACCATGTGTGATTCTCCAAGTCCTGCAAACTCAATCACACACATCAAATACAACATAACACTCTAACCTTAAACATATTCACATACACGCATCAAAACCATGATCTTCCAATCATTTAAGGGTCGATTGTCTCAACAATCTCCCCCTTTTTGATGTGTGACTATATGTTTAAGATTAGAGATAAATAACAACTAACAACAACAGTAACAATAGATAGCAATTGAAAAAAATAAGACATAGCACACCTAAGAGGTAACCTCCCCCTTAATTCATGTCTTCTCCCATTTTCAATTCTAATCATAATCCAAGTTATGTTTTCACTTAACACTAAACAACATTAAAAATGTAAGACATATCAAAACCTAAGAGGTAACCTCCCCCTTAATCCATGTCTTCTCCCATTTTTAATCATTCAAGGTCTAAGTTAGACAAAATACCTTAAACCATCCATTCCAAGTTAAAATTCTAACTTAAACCACTCATTCTCCTCCTTTGACACCATCAAAATGATTGCCTCAAGCAACCTAACCCTATGACATCAAATTAGAGAAAGATTGAATTTCTGAAAATTTTCACAGAAGCTGAAACTAGACGTGCCAGTCGACTGCCCATGGGGCAGTCGACTGATACTCTATCAGTGGCAAATTTCAAGTTCTGTGCCGAAATTCAGAAACCTCCAGAAAAATTCAGAAAATTTCAAAAATTCTAAAAACTTGCATACATGTTTGAAATGATATACTCTATCAAGGAAAAATATTAGTCCATATAAAATTTCAAACATGTATGACTTTTGATAAAACTCCAAAAAAACCTTGAAAACCACTAAGTTTTGTATCAAACATACAATCTAATTTTGTAATGATATAACTTTTAAAAACATGGCAAAGAATATAAAGCATAAAATGGTTTTCAAAGGTTTAAAATATCCAACTATGATCTTTGGGCAAAGTGTCCATTGATTGAACACTTGTCTTCCCCATAGTTGGTCTAGTTTTCATATTTTTATACTTTTAATGATTTAATAATATGCCACAAGCATAAGTGAACCAAATATATCACCCTAATGGATCAAACACCCTTTTTTAAATCTAATGTCCCAAAGTTCATCCTACACTTCTACAAAACACATTCCAAGGCCTCTTCTTAAGGATGTAAACTCCGATTCGGGAAGAGGCTTGGTAAAAATGTCGGCTAGGTTCGACTTTGATTCAACATAGTGTAATTATATGTTTCCCCTTGCCGCATGGTCTCTAATGAAGTGATGTTTCACTTCAATGTGTTTTGTTCTAGAGTGGTGAACTGGATTTTTGGTCAAATTGATTGTACTTACATTATCACACAAGACTTTGACCTTGGTATAATGTAACTCATAATCTTCTAAGGTGTGCATGATCCAAAGGAGTTGGGAAACACACCCACCCATTGCCACATATTCCGCCTCCGTTGTTGATAGGGCAACGCATGGTTGTTTCCTACTACTCCAACTAACTAAGGAAGACCCAAGGAATTGACACCCTCCACTTGTACTCTTCCTATCTAGCTTACAACCCCCATAGTTCGAGTCGGTGTATCCAATTAGATCAACACTAGGGGTTCTAGGATACCAAAGTCCGACATTGACGGCACCTTTGACATACCTTAGGATTCTCTTGACTACAACTAAATGGGACTCTTTGGCACAAGATTGGTATCTTGCACACATACCTACTGCAAAAAGTATATCGGGTCTACTAGCGGTTAGGTATAGTAGGCTACCAATCATGCTCCTATATTGCTTAGAGTCTACCATTTTCCCTTCAAGGTCACTATCCATTTTCACATTGGTTCCTATGGGGGTAGATGCTACCTTAGCATTTTCTAAGCCAAATTTCTTTAACATTTCCTTAGCATATTTGGTTTGAAAAACATGTGTTCCTTCATTAGTTTGATTAACTTGAAGTCCTAAAAAGAAGGTTAACTCTCCTACAAGACTCATCTCAAATTCATCTTCCCTACACTTGATGAATTCTTGTAAGAAGTTATTATTTGTTGACCCAAAAATGATATCATCCACATACACTTGAGCAACAAATATGTCCTTATCCTTAGATTTTAGGAACAATGTAGGGTCAATTGTTCCTCTCCTAAACCCCTTAGACACTAGAAATGAAGAAAGTCTTTCATACCAAGCCCGGGGAGCTTGTTTCAATTCATATAAGGCTTTTCTTAATTTGTAAACGTGTCTTGGATAATTAGGGTCCTCAAACCCGGGGGGTTGTTCTACATAGACCTCTTCCTTAATGATCCCATTAAGGAATGTCGACTTCACATCCATTTGGTGAAGTGTGAAACCCATGTGAGCAGCATAGGCTAGTAGAATTCTAATAGATTCTAATCTAGCTACGGGAGCATAAGTCTCATCATAGTCTAATCCCTCATCTTGGTTAAACCCCCTAGCTACCAATCTAGCCTTATTCCTAGTGATTTTACCTTGGTCGTCTAGCTTATTCCTAAAGACCCATCTTGTGGTTACAATGGTACAATCATTGGGCCTAGGAACCAACTCCCAAACCTCACTTCTCTCAAATTGATTTAGCTCTTCTTGCATGGCTAAGACCCAATCTACATCTCCCAATGCTTCATCAATAGACTTGGGTTCTAATTGAGAGATTAAGACTATTTGACTCGTTTGGTCCCTAAAATAGGACCTAGTCCTTACTCCTTGAGTTACATCACCCACTATTTGGTCAATAGGGTGATCATGGTGATGTCTCAAGGGTCTAGAGGTTGTGGGTTCATTGACTCCTTCTTCCTCATCCTCTAGGGTTCTTCTTACTCTCCCTTGATCATTGCCCTCCAAATGTAGGTCTTGGATGTAACGCCCCGAAATTTCCATATTGAAGTTCTTAAAGTCCTTAGAACTATTTAAAAATGTTTTAAAAATATTCTAGATATTTTTAGGAATTTTTAGAATATTTTTATGGAATTTTCCGAGTCCGTTTAGTATTTTTTAAAAAGGAAAAACTTTAAAGGGCAGCAGGGGGGTTCGAACTCGCGACCACAGGAGGAGCAAGCCCTTAAGGGCGCGCAAGTGACCGGCTGGGCTAGGGTATCAAGCACAACAAAAGGTGGAGAGAAATAATTTTATAGAGTAGTTACGTTTTTTCATGAAGAGGTATTTAAACCCCGCTTAAGTCGCGTGAAACCCTTGGAGGAGAATTTTCAGCTGCGTGCGAGAAGGGGGCGAGGGAGGGGCGGCGAAAACAAAAGGGAACCTAGGTTTTCTTTCCTCCTCTCCTTTCCTAAGGGGCGCCGGCTAAGGGAATCTCAAGGGGGTTGGAGCGTTTCGTTCGTCTCGACGAGAAGAACACGTAGGCGCGGACGGTTCGTAGAGATCTCAAGTTTCACCCGAGCCCTAGTCGTCTAAATTCGGTTGTAAGTCCAAGAAATCAAGGTAAGTACTGCTCACCTGTAGTAAGAGGCGGTTTTCCGCAAGAATTTTCCCTTAAATGTTTTAAAGGAGATATTTACTTTTAGTTAAGATGTTGCATGTGATCTTAGTTCATTATATGCTTATATATATATTTGATAGAGTACCCTATGTGAGTTTAGGGTCTAAGAAACTTATAAGAAAAGAAAAGAAAGATGAAGAAAAAGAAAAGAGAAGGCCAAGGCCTTACGAAATCCCCAAAAGTCAAGACTTAGGGATTTGGGCACACAAGGTGTTCGATAAAATGCCAAGGCATTTAAAGATAAGAAAGAAAAGAAAGAAAAGCTATTTTATTTTCTAAGGCCAGTACCCGGCGTCCAAGGGCGTCGTTAAAGAAATCCAGGTGTCCAATTCCAAGGTCTTGGCCTGGTAGACCAAGGTCTGCTCTATTAGGATTGGCGGCTCGCTACCCCAACCTTTTAGGGAACACGCATAAGATGGTACTTACGTCTTAAGTGGATCCAAGTGAGTATTATTTTCAAGTATATGCTTTAGCAAAGTTTTCCTAAAGTTTAAGGAAGTTTTCTAAAAGTTAAAGAAAGATTTAAAGTTAAAGAATTGTTAAAGTTTCACGTTAAGCCAAGAAAAAGTGAGTTAAGACTTATTAATGCTTGAGTATGCATGTTTTGAGTTATACATGTTTTAGTGTTTCTTTAAGCATAAAAGAATCTCATGTGATTTCACATTGTTTAAAAAGCATGCTTGCACATTTCGAGATTTTGTGAGCTAGATAGTACTTGCTAAGCTTTATGCTTATTAGTTGCATTTCCTCTTACTGCAGATAAAGGTAAAGGCAAGCAATTCTGAAGGAAGGCGACGAGGCGGTGCTGAGTGACGTGTGTGTGGTGGCTGACCTTGGAGAGGTCCTTGGGACGAGACAGTTTAGCTTATTTGAAATGCAATGTTTAAGGTTTCCAAATTCCAAGTTATTATGTTATGGAGTTTATTAAACATTTATGCTTCAGATAGTTTTGCATGCTCAATTTTGTAGAATGAAGATTCCATGTCATTTCAATTAGTATGCATACTTTTGTGAATGCACTAGATAAGCAAGGGCATGAGTAGTTTAGCATGTGGATACATTGAATTTTAGACTTATTCTTGAGCTTATTATTATTCCCTTTTGGACTAAGTCCTAATTGTGCTTAAAATGCTTGTAAATTCGGTAGAAAAATAAGATTTACATTCTATGAAGTTCTAGAAATATTATTGCATGTGCCAAGATGTTGTTAGTTTCGAATTAAGTCTTATTGCTTTAGATATGCTTAGAAAAGTTGCATGCATATTTCATAGTGCTTTAGAAATATTATAGAACCTTGTGTGATGAGTTTAAATGGTTAGAATGGCTAGTAATGTGCCATTGTATCATGCATGACTATTAAAGTTAGAATATCATTTTTAGATAGATTGAATACAAAGAAAAAAAAATAAAGAAAGTTCCGCATTTTTAGTCGTGCATTAGAGTCAAGAAGTAGACAAAGTAACGGTCCGTCTAAGGTAGAGAAGGCGGGTCGCTACATTGGATTCTTTGGGCAAGGGGTTGGACTTCTTTCATATCCTTATCAATTGAGGCTTTTCTAGGGTAGGTATTTGTTGATTCATCAAATTTAACATTTGAGGACTCCTCAATCACTTTTGTCCTCTTGTTGTAAACTCTATAACCCCTACTAGTGGATGAGTACCCAACTAGAATTCCTTCATCGGCTTTTGACTCAAACTTCCTTAGGTCATCTTTGGTGTTTAAGATATATACTTTACATCCAAAGACCCTAAAGTAATGGACTTATGGTATTCTTCCATTCCATAATTCAGAGGGTGTTTTTCCTAGGAATCTATGTACCAAAACCCGGTTTTGAATGTAGCAAGCGGTGTTAACCGCTTCGTCCCAAAAATAGCTAGGAAGGGAATATGCATTAAGCATAGTCCTAGCAGCTTCTTGTAGGGCTCGGGTTCTCCTCTCAACTACCCCATTTTGTTGAGGAGTCCTTGGGCATGAAAATTCATGCTTGTATCCATTTTCTACACAAAAATTGTGTGAAATCTGAATTTTGGAACTCCCCACCGTGGTCACTTCTAATTCGATTAATTTTGAGATGTTTTTCGTTTTCTACCCTTTTACTAAATCCTATAAAGATATCTAGGGTATCATCCTTATGTTTCATAAAGTAAACCCATGTAAACCTAAAAAAATCATCTACTATAACTAAACAATATTTACTCCCTAAAGTGAGGGAGTACTATGACAATCAAATAAATCAATATGTAAAAGCTCTAATGGTAAGGAAGTAGTGGTTAGGGTTTTACCTTTGTGTGATGATCTTGATTGCTTACCCTCTTGGCATGCATCACACAATTTGGTCTTCTCATACTTGATCATAGGTAGCCCCTTCACTAACTCTTCCTTGATCACTCTTGCAATGCTTCTCATGTTGACATGTCCAAGCCTCCGGTGCCACAACCACCCTTCTTCTTCTTTAGACATGAAACACTTAGCAACATTGTTAGTAGCATAAGCAAGATCAAGATAGTACAAGTTTAATTGTCTCTCTATACCCTTCTAATATGATATTATTTGATTCATTATGTCTTATTATGCATTTCCTAGCATGAAATTCAACCTTAAAACCCGCATCACATAACTGACTCACACTAAGTAAGTTAAACTTCATATCTTTAATTAGGAGTACCTTATGTATAGAAATTGTGGGAGATACCTCAATAGTGCCTCTACCAATGATTCTTAGTTTTCCACTATTCTCAAAGGAGATCATCCCTTCTCCTAAGTAGCTAATAGTAGTGAACTTGCTCACATCTCCGGTCATGTGTCTTGAGCATCCACTATCTACTATCTACATAGTTGAGGCCTCCTTCACCTTTACCTATACAACATGAAAAGCATACTCTTTTGGTACCCAAATTTTTGATCCATAAGCATCATTTAAAAATCTTTTAGTTACCCATGCCCTCTTTGTGTTTCCCTTAGCCCCTAGTCTCTTAGATGCACCAATCCTACCCGTGAGTGAGATAAAGGCCACTTCTTTTGTCTTTGGCCTATATCCTAAACCGGCCTTATTATAAACGACCCTTTGACTGTTAATTATAATATCTAGGTTGCTAGAGTCTACTTGAAATTTTCTAAGTGCCTTTGTGAGGTCATCTACCTTTTTCCTTAGTTCCCTATTTTCAGTTTCAAGACATGAAGCATGTGATGTAAGAGAACTAGCATGTAATTCTTCCTTAAGTTTGGTAGATTCTACTCTAAGCATGGCAATATCATCTTTTAGATCCTTAATCTTACTTCTAGCCTTAACTAAATCCATGTTAATGCTAGAAATAATCTTAACTAAAGTAGATGAGGGTAAGTGGTATACCTCACTTACCGAAGTTTCTGACTCGGATGATGATGAAGAGGTGCTCTCATCCTCACTGCTTGAACTTTTTTCATCATCTGATGAGTCTGAGTGATCCAGCGCCATGAGAGCAAAATGTAAAACTTGCTCTTCTTCCTCCTCTGAGGATGATGGATCATCCCAGGTCGCCTTTAGGTTGGTGGCACCCTTCTCCTTTCCCTTTGACCTCTTCTTGTCACCTTTCTTCTTCTCCTCCTTCTTGTCATCTCTTCTCTCAGTTGGGGGCACTCGTTCTTCATGTGCCCCTCTTGGTGGCAGTTGTAGCATATAATGTCCTTGGCCTTACCCTTGCCTTTGGACCCTTTCCTGGCATAGGATTTGTTAGAAAAATTTCTGAAAGCCTTACGCATCTTTCTTACTATGAATGCCTCTTGGTCGCTATCCATTGAGGCGTTGGATTCCTCTGAATTGGATGAGGAGGAGTAGACCACCTTCTTCTTCTCCTTCCTCTTCTTCTTTTCCTTTTCTGCAATAAAAGCAATACCCTTCTCTTTGGCCGAGACGTTAGCTTGCTCGTGCAGTTCAAATTCACAGAATAAATCATCTAATTTAACTATGGACAAATCCCTTGAAACCTTGTAGACATCAACCATGGATGCCCATAAGGTGGTTCTTGGGAAGGCTTGTAAGACATACCTGACGATATCCCGGTTCTCGATCTTTTCTCCAATCACGTGGAGCTCATTGATTACCTCCTTTACCCTTCCATGCAGCTGGCTGACAGTCTCATTGCTCTTCATGGATAGGGATTGGAGTTGGGCCACTAGCAAGTCCTTTGCTCTTTTAGACTCGTTTGACCCTTCATTCAACTCCACCAATTTGTCCCACAGTTCCTTGGCACTCTTGAATGACCCTACCTTGTTCAGTTACTCTTTTGAGAGCCCGCATTGCAGTGTGGTGGTGGCCATCGCATTTGACTGCGCCCTCTTCATGACTTCTTTTGACCAAGATCTCATCGGTGTCGGTTCTCCTCTTTCATCGACGGGTGCCTTGAAACCATCTGCAATGCTAATCGAATTCTCAATATCATTCATAAGGTAATATTGCATCCTACCATTCCAATACGTGAAGTTGTTCCCGTCGAAGAAGGGTGGTCGTGCAGTGATGTATCCCTCTTGAAACGCCATTTTACTTGCTCCGATTGACGGTGAGTTCTTCCGAAACGAACCGGCTCTGATACCAATTGATGGATTGATTTGGCGTGCTAGAGGGGGTGAATAGCACTTTTTCGGTTTGATCTCTACAAGTTTGTTAGCGTAGCGGAAATAATAAGCAAATGAAAATAAGAACAATGCTAACAACGAAAGTTTACTTGGTATCCACCCAGATGGGTGACTAATCCAAGGATTCACATCGTACACCACTTCCACTATGAAAAATTCTCCTTTAGGTGGAGAAACCTGTACAGTGGTGATCTTCTTCTTTACAGAATGTAGTGAAATGAGAGAGATGAAGTCAAGAACGCTTTTCACACGAGCAACACTATGTCGTAGTACGGAACCGTACCGCTCATGTGTAAAAAGGTCCTCCTTTTATAGGAGAATAGGACAAACTCGCAGTCTGTCCAGCCCCGCACCAGTCGACTGCCCCTGGGGCAGTCGACTGACCTACCATTAATTGCTAGCCAACGGCTAATTTTCGGGATATACCAGTTGATTTCCTCTGGGCCAGTCGACTGGGAGAAGGCTGAAAATCTTCTGTGAGTTTTGGCAGTCGACTGCCCTCTGGCCAGTCGACTGCCCACTCACTCCCAGCCAGTCTTCACATAGTCCTTCACGTATGCCTTCAGGTTCACTCCTTGGCTCGCCCTTTGAAGTCATCTTCCTCTGGCTCTTGTCCCTCGGATGCGCACACAAGCCTCCCTTGGCTTGCCTCCATGCCACCCTTCACGTGTGCCCTTGAAGTCCACTTCCCAGCTTGCCCTTGGAGTCCTCCTCCCTCGGCTCTCGTCCCTCGGATATGTCCACCATGTGTGATTCTCCAAGTCCTGCAAACTCAATCACACACATCAAATACAATATAACACTCTAACGTTAAACATATTCACACACACACACACACATCAAAAACATGATCTTCCAATCATTTAAGGGTCGATTGCCTCAACACGCACCTGTGCGCGATAGGACTTGAGGCTCCTTCCATATGATAGAAGGTGCCTCAAGACAGTTTTTTAAAAATCAATATTTCCTCTAATAAATATTAAATACATATAATATGTTGGGACCGGGTGCATGTTGACATGGATGCGGGTTCGTAATTTTAAAAATTAATTACGTGTAGCGGAAGGTTTAGCATAAATAATTTCTTAAATTATTTAATCACACATCTAAGCATGTAATTTTATCTTGTGTAGACATGATCATATATTTAAAATTTTGCAGAAACATAAACTAATTTACGTATTACCTCGCGTAACTCGAAGGAAGGGACGAGATCCAACCATAAGCGTCCCTTGGAAGCTCCGCCTCTATTCGCGTCCACGCCGAATATCTTCGGGATGACTTCGCAAAGCCGCGAGTTTCGTGTTCTTGAGAACTACTAGATTCTCCGAGAACGCTGTTGGTGACGAGATGACTATAGAGGGGGGGTGAATATAGCCTGACCCTCAAGACTTAGTCGTTTTCAAATTTCTCTGCACTTAGGTTAGCCACAGCGGAAGCAATAGAAATATAACAGCAGAAACAGAAATGCAGGGAATGAAGAATACAAACCAATACGCTAACAATGGTCGTTTACAAGGTTCGGGGATAACTTGCCTCTACTCCTTGGCATGCCCGTAAGGTGGGCGATCCCTTGATCGTCGGCAGATCAAACCCCGGTGACCCGGATAAGATAGAGCCTCCTTCTCGGTGGAGAAACCTCTCCACAGATCTCACGGATGATATAACTTGAGTACAGGAGATCACACAAGAAGGAACACTCACAAAGCCCTCACAGGAATGCAACAAGATCGCTTAAGCACAAAGCAACAGAGAGCACGAACACAGCCCAGCCAAACTTCCCAAGTTTCTGTCTTGTTCGCCACCGCTCCTCTGCATCCAGCTTTGTCTCTTAAGCTCTGCTCACCATCACAAGCTTCGCCAGCATCCACTGAGCCAGCCTGAACCCACTGACCTCCCTGAGCACTCAGTCCACTGAAGACCTCCTCTCCAGCTGAGTCTCCGTCAGTCGCCAGCTGCTCCAGTTGTCGTTGAAACCTGAGAAGGAGAAACAAACAAACCTGCTCCAAGGAAAGCCTCCCATTGACTCTCCTCCAATGTTTGAATCATCCCTGTAAAGCCTGCACACTCCAATAGAAGCTTAGCAATGCATATCAAACATAATCAGCGATGTAGCAGAGAATCGGCAGTGAAAACAGACGCGATCAGAGCTTCTGACAGCATATTTGAATTAAAGTTCTGCGCCTGATCGGTCACCAGACCGATCTAGAAGTCTTCTACACACTCCTGATTGGTCCCCAGACCAATCAGGCTCCTGCCTGATCGATCACCAGACCAATCAGGCTCCAGCCTGATCGGTCACCAGACCAATCAGGCTCCAGCCTGATCGGTCACCAGACCAATCAGGCTGCTTCCAGACCGATCAGGAGTCATCCTGATCGGTGATAGTGAGAACCTTGCGACAAATGATCGTTCACTAGACCGATCTGAGCAGTATCCCTGATCGGTCACCAGACCGATCAGGAGCAGATCAGCAGGGGAACTCAACTCACTGTTCGCTCCCTGATCGGTCACCAGACCGATCAGGAGCTGTGCAGTGAGTGAAACACACACTCCCTGATCGGTCACCAGACCGATCAGACATCGCTGGATCGGTCACCAGACCGATCCACGAAGGAGCAGCGTGCCAACTCCCTGATCGGTCACCAGACCGATCCAGGGACGCAGACCTAGCCTTCCAAGCTAGGATTTCATTCACCTTAGCCCTCCAAGCTAAGGATTTTTCAATCTAACTCTCCAAGTTGGGAATTTGCACCTAACCCTCCAAGTTA
>JAGFNQ010009337.1:30469-142952 GCA_024364735.1 Boesenbergia rotunda | reverse complement strand
ATTGAAAATTTCTAAAATAGAAAATTTCCAAAATTGGAAAGTTTCCAAAGATGGGAAGTTTTCACAATTATCATAAAATTTCAGAAACTAGGATATTTCAAACGTTTGCGAAATTTCATGAGGATTTCCAAACTTTGAAATTCCTAAATCTAAAATTTATAATAATTGGAAAATTTCCATAATTGAAAATTTTTCCAAAATTGAGATTATGACAAAGTTTTCCGCAAAACAATTATATGATTATGTCGAACACTAACCGGCTCTGATACCACTGTTGGGACCGGGTGCATGTTGACAAGGATACGGGTTCGTAAAATTTTAAATTTTTACGTGCAGCGGAAGAATTAGCATAAAATAATTTCTCAAATTATTTTAACCACGTATCTAGCATGCAACCTTATGATGTGTGGACATGATCATAAATTAAAACTTTGCGGAAAAGTAAACTAATTTACTTTGTACCTCGCGTAACTCGAAGAAAGGGACGAGATCCAACCGTAGCGTCCCTTGGAAGCTCCGCCTCTATTCGCGTCCACGCCGAGTTCTCTTCGGGATGACTTCGCAAAGCCACGAGTTTTGTGTCGACGAGAACTACTAGATTCTCCAAAGACACAACTAGAAATCAAGAGAGAAGATGGAAACTAACCACCAAGTAACGGAATCAAAATTCCGGGAAAGGAAGGAGTCGCGATCCGCTTCTTCTTCTTCTTCGGCACGAACTTGGTGGAGGAAACTCACGGGCACCCTAGGTGCTTGCGCCGGCCCTAGGGGAGGAGAGAGAGCCGGCCCTAGAGAGAGAGAGAGAGTTAGAGAGAGAGAGGGAGAGAGTTAATCTCTTGATCAATCTATTAAGGAAATCAAGCCTAGCCTTGGTTCCTTTATATAGTAGCCTCTCCCTTGTCAAGTCTCCCCTTTAACGGAATTTTCATAGAAATTTATCCTATAAATTTTCTTTATGAATTATTCCGTTTTAAACCAAGTTTTATTATAACTAATTTTATAATAAACAAATACATCTCTCCTTTTATTATGGAATAAATTTTATAAGAAATTTATAAATTTCTTATTATGGAAAAATCAATTCATAATTGATTTTTAAAATTAAAATAAACCATTCCATGGATCATTTTAATTACCATAAAAAAGAATAAATTTCTATAAATTTCTTTAATAAATTTCTTTATACAAATTTATTTATCGATAATTTATAAAACAAATCGCGCTAGATTTATTTTATTAATTAAACCAAATAAATTGGTTTCTCCCCAAGTGGTGGCCGGCAAACCAAAGAGGGTTGGCACCCTCTTTGGCAGCCAAACCGAGGCCGAACCCATCGCGAATTAAACTCATTTAATTCGCCCAATAAGCCTTCAAAGACTTAGCCATTTTTAGCTTCCGTTGCGCCTCTGATTAACTCAGATTCGACTTATTTCTCTTGATCGGAAATCCAATTTTCAACTGTTTTAAAATCCCTCGGATTACTCGTAGTGCGTGTGACTAAATAGGCTTTCGATTTATGTTGGCCGTCTATAATCAACTAATTATAGAACGATCATGAGTGGCACCTAGTAGTACATCATGACCCCCAATTAATCGAAAGATCAACGGTTGACCTCAGAAGTAATTCTGAAACCCTTCAGCAGCTCTAATGAATCGTGCCCCATTCCCTTCACCATCTTATACCCACTTGGTTCAGGACATGGTCTGTGTGTGTCAGTCCCCACTAGGCTGACTCCGTCACACCTAGCCCAAGTAGTGTCTTTCTCATCCTTTGGATTTCTAATTACTCTCATATATTTAAGAGACTCATACTCTAAACATGACATGCTCTGGCCAGAGGCTTTGAGTAACAATCCGACGATAGGCCTGGGTATACATCTCCTCGCAAGGAGTGGTGAATCCTTTGTAGGCTGTTCAAACATCTTCGGGCACTTCGGCTTATACCCAATCATCCTGGGTCCACACCTCCTTGGAGATGCTTGCTTAAGATGTTAAAGTATATGTCTCCATGACCAAGATGACTTGAACACCGCAAGTCAAAGGAACATCGCACTTAAGCTGCAGTAAGAACTTCACTGACATATCTATATAGATTACCATATGAAGTTTTACAGCTAGTCACTCCAATGAACTAGTTCCCTTAACTAGCATCCATGTTTATCTCCGGACATCCCAATGTCACCAGCCAGTGAGAATCAGCTGATTAGAGAATAACCCATGCTAGTCTCAACAGAATTGATAGTGTCCATTTTTATCAATTCATCGACTAGGGATATTTTCAATACTTCACAATTGCACATGTAGAGATAATCACTAGTTGTGATCTCATCACAAATTCTCTTATGCTGTGAATTGTATTGCGGACATTCAGTAGATGAGTTTAAGATCCCAATCAAATACACAAACATGTATACTCAAATAGTGAATTTTCATTTATTAAAATAAATATTTACAATCATAAGGCGATTGCCTTAGGACACTTCTCTCATATCACTAACACACCTCCTATTCCCGTCCCTTCTCAAGAGAGAAGTGAGAGAGGCTCTCTCTAAACGGGTGGTAGAGGGGGAAGGTTGTTTAGAGCTCTCCATCGTCGGCCTTGGGTGGCCTTCCGGCCAGTGGGGGAGGGCATGGGGGAGGGGAAGATCCCCTCCCCCACCGAAACTAGCTCCAAGGAGAGGTGCTCTCTTCGCCGGAGAAGGAGAGAGGGAATTAGTGAGTAGGAAAGAGTCTTACTAAACCTATGTGCTTATAAGTCTTATTTTCTTATACCGCATATCAAGCAAGAGGTTACTAGCTAAGGGAAGCAGCAGGAGGGGCAAGTGTGTGTGTGTGGCAGTGACATGGCAAAAGAAAAAAAAGAAAAGATCCTATTATTCATAATTGTCATATGTCTTATGTTTTACATTATCATCTTTAGTTTCATGCTATACTTTATAATAGTTTTCCTAAAGAACAACTCCTTATGTTTTGTATTGTCAACTCTAATTTCATGCTATACTTTATGATGGTTTTTCCCTAAAAGAACAACTTATGCAAACATGTTCAAGAATGTTATGTCGCACATGTTATGTCTCACATGCTATGTCTTATTTCTTTTATGTTATGACCATGCTAAGTTTACCATGTAACCATGTTTAAGAATGATAGCTAAGATGTGTCAACATGATTCAAGTTATTATTGTATGGTTTAAACGCATATGTATAAAGTTTTAAATTATTCCGCTGTATTAAGATGTCCATATGCGCATATGTATGTTGCGTAACGCCGTCGTCCGCCTACATCGTAGGGCGGGAAGGGTGGGCGTTACATTTGTGAAGACTATATCTACTTGGGAAAAATATGTTTCCAAACAAATGTACTTCAAATCCCAAGATTGGCACGAAACACTAATTTCTCTAAATTGTATCAATTTGACTTCTCCTAAAAGTTCTAATTGTGGCATTTCCTCAATGTATCTTCTTAGACTTGATCACAATTCATTTCTACCACTGAATTATATGGTATTTACCCATTAAATCTTAATTTTATCGACAATAACCCTATTTTTATCTTTTTCTCCTTAAATTCTCTTTTTAATGTGCCAAAACCTAGGATTAAGACTTACCCAAGTCTTCCAACCCCTTTTGACACATTTCACCTAATTTCCTAGGAGAGAAACTCTTGAGATTCATTTAACATGGACCCCAAAGGCTCCTAGAGCTCCCCCTTGAGCTCTGAGCCCTAGCCACCTCTCTAAGTGACTCTACCCACACTAGACCACACCGGTGTGCCTCCGGTGACTCTTGGCCTACAAAATGAACCTTCTTATCCTTAGACACCTTGTCTTTGGTTAAGTTGTTCCTTCTACGCTCAAATGACACCCCCTTGCCATTTTTGGTCTTCTCCTTCTTGCCATGATTATATGGTTCCCCAGCATACTTCTTTTTGTTGGCCTTGGAGGTCTTAGACCGGTATCCCAACCCTGATCTATCATAGTTGGGTTTTAAGCTACCCAACACCATGTCTAAGCCCTTTGATCCATCCTTGAATCTTTCTAGGGCCTTTTCTAATGTATCAAGCCGTGCCCTTAAGGCTTGATTTTCCCTTTCTGAGTATTTAACCTTTGAGTCCATATGTCCACTTTGGACATTCCTAGACCTACCCATTTTTCTAGGCATATTCCTTCCCTTCTTGGGATTAATGTCTTGATCCTTAGATACAAGAGTCTTAGGTCTATCATGATGCATGCTTTTCCTAGGGTTGTGATCTATCTTGTTATCCCTAGTCCTATTATTATATATAAATCCAAAATTGTGCACAAGTAAGCAATTTTCATTAATTTTATCATGCATGGATGAATGATTTACACTATTTTTAGCATGTATAGAAGAACTAGAATTTGAGTTGCATTTTAAGCTAGAGTTAGGGATTACCTCCCTTACCCTTGTAGTCTCTCCTTGATGTGAGCTTTTTCTCTTCTTCCTTTCTTCTTTCTCCCATCTCCTCAAGTGCTCTATTTTCTTTAGCTCACCTTTTCTAGGGCACTTGGTGTGGTAGTGCCCTAGCTCTCCACATGTGAAGCATCGGATTTCCTTTTTCTTTTCTTGGGCTCCTCCAATCCTACAACCCACGTTAGATTTAAAAGAATTTGACATTGATTTAGATTTTACATCCTTTTTACCTAGTGGGCACTTGTCCTTGTAGTGCCCCTTTTCATTACACCCAAAGCATGTGATATGGTCCTTGGTCTTAGCTTTGGTGGAGATGGAGGTGGAGACTAGATTGACTTCTTCTTCAACCTTGGATGAGACGGGTGCTTCCTCTTGATCCGGTATAGATGAGGGTCTCTCCTCCCCCTTAATTCTTGAAATGGATACTTCTTCTTGTCCCTCTCTTGATGAGGTGGAGGACCTCTCACTTTCTTCTTCCATTTCACTTGACAAGATGAACAATTCTTCTTCTTCTTTATCTTCTTGAACCGTTGAACTCATCTCTTTGGGCTCTTGAGTTTGTGTAGGAGTCTCATGATATCTTTTCAACTTATTCCATAACTCATATGCATTTTGGTATCCCCCTACATCACTCAAAATTTGTAAGACACAATATTAATCAATATACCCATTACCTTTTCATTTGCCATTGCTTGTTCTTGTTGTTCTTGATTCCAATATCTAGGCCTAAGCCTCTTCCTGTGCTTATCCTTTGGAATCTCGAACGGCTCTTCTATGATCATCCTACATGCCCAATCCATGCTAAGCCAAGTCTCCATCCTTGCTTTCCAATAGCCGAAATTCTCATGGTCGTAGGGCGGTGGAGTGTAGATGTCGTCCCTAAGTTTGTCTTCCATTTTCTTCTCCTCTAGCATGTGCTCCGTCGGCGGTTAGTCCGATAAGAGCGGTCCTTCGCTCTGATACCAATTGTTAGATCGATTATGTACGCTAGAGAGGGGTGAATAGCGAATTATCGAATTCTTTCTCCTACACGGTTAGTTGTACAAGCGGAATATACAATAAAACAAAACTAACCAACAAAGAACAATGCTATCAAACCGATTTTACTTGGTATCCACCCCGGACGGATGACTAAACCAAGAATCCGTCGGTGGATCACTCCCCGGATAACCTCCGGCTAACCCTTGTCGCTCCTTGTGGGTGGAGAAACCTCGCCACAACACCTTGGACACTATCTGGGCACAATAGACTACTAACAAGCCTTAACCAAGCTTGTTTCGTCAACGGTTTCAGCCACCACGAAGTCCTCTTTAAATAGAACTAAAACTGAAACCCTCGCCACCAGTCGACTGCTCCCAGGGCAGTCGACTGGTGCCACTGAAAATCGACAATTGCAACCCCAACGTTCGAATTTTCAGCCATCTCACCAGCTGCTACCAGTCGACTGCTCCCAGGGCAGTCGACTGTACCCCAGCCAAAAACTCTCTGTGAGTTTTATCAGTCGACTGCCCTAATGGCAGTCGACTGGTCCACTCACACACCTAGGGTTTCCCTTCCCGAGTACACTTCTCTCAGCACTCGAACCCTAGGATTTCCCGAGTATAATCACACAACACTCGTATCCTCACGACTCGACTGACTCCTCATCAGCAGCCTCGACTATTGCCTTCGCGCCTTCTTCATCGTCGGCTCACGTCCCTCGGATGCACGCAAGCCTCCAGCTTGCCTCCATGCCATCCTTCACGCATGCCTTGAAGTCCGCGCCCCTCAGCTCATCGTCCCTGCTCTCCATAGTCCCTCAGGTGCGCACACAAGCCCGCAGCTTGTCTCCATGCCACCCTTGACCGTACTGAGGCCGTCCAGTCAAGTCAATATGTGTAACCTGTACATCCTGCACACTCAACATACACATATCAAATACACAAGGGTAAACTTAACTTAAACCCTTTGCCCAAACATCAAAACTCATGATCACTCCGGATCACTGATTGCCTCAACAATGTACACATAATATGGTGGAGCCCATATTTTATTATGGGGTTGGTGCGGTAGTTCAATAATAACCCATTAGTGGAGCGGGTTATTATTAATCGGTTGGGTTGAGGATCCATTAGAAGACCAAAACTAACTCCTCCTCATGGTCTTTATTGTAGCCTATATATACCTCATAAAGCCATGAAACCAAGAGAGATAACTTAACCCTAAGCCTCTCTTTTCTTTCCCTCTCTCTTTCTCTCTCTTAGAGTTGGGCGGCGCCGGTGATAAGGGAAGAAGGAGCTCATGGTTTGGGTTGGGAGAAGGAAGAAGATCATTATTCTTCTTCTTCTCTTCCTCTTTTCATCCTCCCTTGGGCATGGGCAACATAGTGGAAGAAGGAGTGGTCGGCGGTAACAAAAGCAAGGAGATCTTTCTCCTTTTGGCACCGCAAGCAAGGAAGAAGAAAGGGAGGTGACCAGCTAGGGTTCAATTGAAGGAGAGAATTCTTTCTCTTCTTCTTCTTCTTCTTCTTTTCTTCTCTCCTTAGGGCCGACGCAAAGAAGGAGATCCTTCTCTTTTGGTGGTCGGCGCAAGCAAGGAAGAGGGAGACTCTTCTCCTTTGGTGGTCGGCGCAAGCAAGGAAGAGGGAGACTCTTCTCCTTTTGGTGATCGGCGCAAGTAAGGAGGAGAAGAAGGAAGGTCTTGGTGGCTTTGTTTCTTGGAAGATCATCGCCCACATGATGTCCAAGAAGAGGATAGGAATACGATAGAAGATCAAGAGGTAAAACAAGAGGTATAATCTTGTTTTCATTGTATTTAATTGTATTCATTGTTTTTATCATAGACCCCGAAGATAAACACAAGAACCGGTGATCTAATCATCATCTATTCCGCGGCTAATCGATAAAAGGAGTTAGATTGCTTGAACAACAAGTTTGTTCAAGCGATCACTCAATCGAATAGCACGATGATGAAGTAGGTCGTTCAGAACATTTTCTTTCCATCCGGATTTGTTCTAATCAATAGAATTTTAATCTGGGGATATGGAGAGGAACTTGTTCCATAATGGGAAACCAACACTTCCTCCCGGATTCTCATCTCTTGGAAGCCGTGCGCGTCCTTCTAGCTCCACCGACGTACTCTTCCATAGAACTTCGCATCCCTCAGATGCACTGAGCCCATCGACTCCCTTCGCGTGCCATCCTTCTCGACAGTTGCGTCTTCCGCTTGACTTTCTGTGCTCCTATGCTCCTACACACTTAGACACAGGGGTTAAAACACAACAGGACCTAACTTGACTCGATTGACCACGTCAAAACCTATCTGGGCTACTTATAATGAAAAGCATACTTTATTAGATCTCCTTCGTGTTGGTGCAGGAAGCACCATATCGAACCTTGTTTTGATATTGGCAAAGGATTCAAAGTTAAGTGTTATTTGTGATCTAATGTTGTTACTTGAGTGTGCAGAAACCAAGTCCTAGCGAAGGGCTGCTAGGCACCTGGCGAAGGGCTGCCAGGAAACCAAGTCCTAGCGAAGGGCTGCTAGGCACCTAGCAAAGGGCTGCCAGGAAACAAAGCCCTAGCGAAGGACAGCTAGGCACCTGGCGAAGGACTGCTAGTTTACAAGACCTGACAAAGGACCGTCAGGCAAAAGTCCAACCAGAGGAACGGTTGGCATCAGGTAAATTCTCCCGAGAGGAGTAGGTGAGGACGCGTTCCCCGTCGAGAGAACAGTAGGCGTCGGTTCGACCTAGGGCTCCATTTTGGAGATCAAAGTCAGAACCAAGACAGCTAAGGCTGTATAAACTAATATTTTATTGCTTTATTGTGTTTTGGACTAACCCTGGATGCAGGACCAAAGGAAGGAGTGTCTGCAGCTCAGATAGCCTCAAAGGAGTGAGGTAGTACCTGAGTCGGGCGCCCAGAGTGTCCCGGGCGCCCCCATGGGCAATACAAAACAAGTAAAGTCAAGGGAGTTCGAATACAGCTTTGACCGGGGTGCCCGGAGCGCTCGGGGCGCCCGGATTGACCGGTCAAACCTTTATCCTCTCGGCTTCGCAGAGGTTCGGGTTCGGGTTGCGCATGGGGACGATCGCAGCGCAGGGGGTTTTTTTCATGTTTTGCTTAAACTTAACTTTTTGAACTAGGGTTGCCATAAATCAAAAAGGGGGAGATTGTTGGTGCAGAATGCACCTAAGTCAAACCTGTGTTTTGATAATGGCAACATAGCTCAAAAGTTAAGTCCTTCTTGTTTTCTAACAAGTTAATCAAGTGTGCAATAAAAGCCCTAGCGAAGGACTGCTAGGCACTGGCAAAGGAATTCCAGGAAAGAAAGCCCTAGTGAAGGATTGCTAGGCAACTGGCGAAAGACTGCCAGTATCAAGCCCTAGCGAAGGACTGCTAGGCTCCAGGCGAAGGACAGCCTGGGACTGAAGCCCTAGCGAAGGACTGCTAGGCAACTGGCGAAGGACTGCCAGTATCAAGCCCTAGCGAAGGACTGCTAGGCTCCAGGCGAAGGACAGCCTGGGACTGAAGCCCTAGCGAAGGACTGCTAGGCAACTGGCAAAGGACAGCCAGTATCCAAGCCCTAACGAAGGAATGCTAGGCTCCGAGCGAAGGACAGCTCGGCATCCAAGACCTGACAAAGGACCGTCAGGCAAAAGTCCAACCAGAGGAACGGTTGGCATCAGGTAAACTCTCCCGAGAGGAGTAGGTGAGGACACGTTCCCCGTCGAGGGAACAGTAGGCGTCGGTTCGACCTAGGGCTCCATTTTGGAGACCAAAGTCAGAACCAAGATAGCTAAGGCTGTATAATCAAATATTTTAATACTTTATTGTGTTTTGGACTAACCCTGGATGCAGGACCAAAGGAAGGAGTGTCTGCAGCTCAGATAGCCTCAAAGGAGTGAGGTAGTAGCTGAGTAGGGCGCCCGGAGTGTCCCGGGCGCCCCCATGGGCAATACAAAACAAGTAAAGTCAAGGGAGTTCGAATACAGGCTGGGCCGGGCTGACCCGGGCGCCCCCGTGCTCCCGGGCGCCCCCCACGTGGCCTCTGATCCACAGAGCTCTCGGTTATGCCTTTCCAAATTCATAAAGATATTGTCCTAGGAAGCACCATATCGAACCATTATTTTACTTATGTTATGCAATAAAGATATTGCATGAAATAACTTTAAATGCAATAAAGACAATTAATAATCATACCGGACGGCTCGGGGAGGCATGATTGAGGAAGAGGACTTGCAAGGTCTTCTTGAGGAGTATGAAGTGGGGAAGAAGATTGATTTTTAGTGTGGAGAATGAAGGAGCTTCGGGTGCCTTTTATAGGCAAACCCATGGGGGCGCCCGGGAGCTTCCGGGCGCCCGGGTCAGCAGCTGCTGCCTAAGGCAGCAGCTTTTGGCTGCTGGGGGCGCCCGGGACAGCCCGGGCGCCCTCAGCAGAGAGCTTTGCAGCTTTTGCTGCGTTGGAGTTGATGGGGGCGCCCGCATGGTTTCGGGCGCCCTGGTCAAAAGCAAAATCAGCTTTTTGGTCTCGGGGAACGAAAAAGCAAGGGGGGGCGCCCGCGTGGTTCCGGGCGCCTGGAATAGGGTTGGTAAAGACAAACTTTTGTCTTGTCATCATCTTGATCATGGTTTAATTGGTTTGACCATGGTTGGAATTGTTTTGACTGTTTTGGCTCTAGTTTGACTGCTTTGACCATGGTTTGACTGTAGTTTGACTGCTTTGACCATGGTTTGACTGTATTAATCATGGTTTGACTGTATTAATCATGGTTTGACCATGATTTTGACAAATACAAGAATATCTCATCATATAGATAAAAGAATTTCAATTTTAGTCTTAATCCTGCTGTCTCACCTAGTCTAGGGTTTTCAATCACGTTAACCTTATGGTTTTCGTGAGACAGGTTTTGATGGTTAAAAGTTAGTTTGAAAAGTTTGATTAATTTTGTAAGCAATTAAATTTTAAAAACTTAATTAATTTTGAAAACAATTAATTTTAACAAAAATGTTTAATTCTACAAATAACTGAAATTTTGTGTTAGATTCGAATTTGACAAAAATTAATTTGAATTTGAAATTCAAAAATTGGCTTCCAGGTCTTGGCGAGGCACTAGGCCTTCTTTGGCCGTAGCCTTATGGGATCATCCACCCTTTCCTTGACAAAGCCTTTTAATGAAGTTTCATTTTCAAAATTATTCCTTGAAAAATTTCTGGTCTAACTAGTTTGGGTTTTGGATCGGTAGCTTCGGCTAGTTCCGCCAGTCTAAAGAGACCAAGTGAACTTGATCTTATTAGAATTGGTTTCCCCAACGTACTATCATCTCACCTCCACCCAATACTATGTTGTCAAGTTTCAGTTAAGTTTGTTCAGTCCTTAACTAACCATTCCTAAATCTAAGCATGGCAAATTGCAGGAATTTAAAATAAACAATCAAACAAGCAATTGCAATCAAGAATTAAAATTATTTATCTAATAATGAATATTGTTTTCAGTTTGGCTCCCCCTGGACTAAAGCCATGGTGATGGTTAGGCAAGATGTGAATCTTGTCCTTGGGGATCCAATACTGATTTGATCCAGTCGATTTGTTCAGGCATAGTTTAGGTACCCATGCCTGAATTTTACCTCTGGATTGATTCAGTACAGCAAAGTAAGATCTTTGCCGAGATTTGGTTCTATAGCCCAATCCGGATCGATTTAGAACTGATTTCTGTTTTCCAAGGATCATGTCAAGACCCTTGGAACCAGATGTAAATCGTTCTAATGCTGATCTAAGATCCTTAACCTGAGTCTTCAGGGAGGAGTTTTCCTTTTCAAGTTTTTCAACTTGAGTAGGAGTTCCTTCCTGAACCTCCTTGGTTAAGGGTTTAGATTCAGCTCCCTCCTTCTGGAGTTTTACTTCCTGTCGGAGGGACTCGACTCGGAGTTTGGCTTTTGCCAAATCTCGAGAAAGAAAAGAAATTAAATCACTTAATTGCGATCTATTAAAACCTGTTACCTTAATTTCTCCGTCTTCTGTGAAGGTTAGGTCGCCGTCTTCTTGTTCTGTTTCTGACTCAGTCTCGACTTTATCTGAGGTGGTCAAAGCTAGGAGATTGGACTGGGGTGCCTCTTCTTCTTCTTCTGAGGACGATTCGTCCCAGGTTGCTTGGAGCGCCTTCTTCCGTCTTGTTTTCTTGGACTCCTTTTGATTTGGACATTCTGACTTGTAGTGGCCCTTTTTCTTGCACTCATAGCAGGTCACATTAGGCTTGCTCGCGGGTTCAGTTGGTTCGTCCTTTCTTCGGCCGGTTTTCCGTTTGTTGATTCGGTTCTTCAGCTCCTTGTAGTAGCTTCGAGCGAGCCGGACCAGCTTAGTTTGATCTCCATCTTCTTCTTCTGAGTCTGAGTCTGAGTTAGACTCAGGTTCGGGTTCAGGCTTCTTCTTCGTTGTCCTTTCAGTTTTACCTGCAACGAAAGCAATACCTTTCTCGACCATATTGGTGTTAGTTTGTTCGTGCAGTTCTAGTTCAGAAAACAGTTCATCTAATTTTATTTTAGAAAGATCTCTAGAGACCTTGTACGCATCTACCATAGATGCCCACAAGGTACTTCTAGGGAAAGCGTTTAGGGCATACCTTATTAGGTCACGGTTTTCAACCTTGTGACCTATTGTGTGAAGACCGTTCATTACCTCTTGGATCCGTGTGTGGAGCTGGGCTGCTGTTTCGTTGTCCGCCATCTTGATGGTGTAGAGTTTGTTTAGTAGCAGATCCCTCTTGCTGATCCGAGTATCTGAAGTCCCTTCGTGTAGCTCGATCAGTTTTGTCCACTGCTCCTTTGCACTGTTGAAGGGGCCCACGTGGTTCAGGTCCTCTTTCGTCAAACCGCATTGAAGAGTCTGAGTAGCTTTTGCGTCGGCTTCTATCTTTCGCTTTAGGGAGTTGTCCCATTCGGAGTAGTTCTGAGGAAGTCCATCAGCATTTCGGGGGATCTCCAGACCGGACTGAATAATGATCCACATGTCCACCTGAGTTTTCAGGTGGACCTCTATGCGGCTTTTCCAGTAGGAAAAGTCTTCTCCACTGAAGAGTGGAGGTCTGGCAGTGCTGAATCCCTCTTGCATGGCCATTTAGACTGAAACAGAAAACTTAAAAGATTTTCCAAGACTAGGTCTTGGATTAGCAGTGCTGGATAAAATGAATAACAAGGGGTGTTGCACCAACCTTGCTTAACAATAAAAAATCGAATGAAATGTTTAACGAAATATTCGTAAGAAAAAGAAAAAAATAGAAAAATAAAATCCGAAAAAAAAATTCAAACTGGTGGTTGCACCAGGTTTGAACTTCCCCGCTCTGATACCACTTGTTGGATCGATAAAACCGATAGAGGGGGGGTGAATATCGGTAAATTTTTCCCGCTCTGATACCACTTGTAGGACCGCTCTGATATTTTCAGTCTAAAAATTTTTTTAATTTGGGCAATTCTATATTACTCCCAAATATTTGTGAACCATGTTAATAAAAATTTTTTTTTTCATACTCCCCCTAAAACCCTGAATACTTGCAAAATCCTTAACTTTGACATATATCAAAAACAAACATGGGTGTTCAAGGTATCTAACAGGGATTTTTGAGTTTTCCTAAGTGTTTCATGTCTTTAACAAAGTGTTTTTCAAAAAATGGAGTAAAAGCATTTTCACTAACAAAACTTGTTTCAAATTTTAGGCAACATTTTTCAAAATTTAGGCAAAATTTTGAAGCTAGATTTCCCTTATACAAAGTTTCAAATTTTGAGAATTGGGAATAAATTTGTTTACTAAGGAAAATTTTACTTAGGAGAAAAATATGTACTCAACAAGTTTGAAAAACACTTAGAAATACTTCGAAATTTTTGAAGCACTTTAAAAAAAATTCCTTTCTCTCTTTCCTTTTTCTCCCCCTTAATGTGAAATTCTTTTTCTTGTGTTTTAGACCATTCTAAGAAAAACTTTCTTTGAAAAGGGGAAAAAAAATTTTAAGAAAGAAATTTTTAATTTCACTTTTTCTACTCTCCCCCTTGGTCTTATATCAATAAAAAAACTTTGTAAAATATATTTTGAAAGAAATTTAAATTTGTGTATCAGAGCTTGTGAAAAAAAAATTGAGCGAAGTAATGTCAAGTGTTATGATAAAAAATTTAGAAAGACTGAAAATTTTATGTTCAAAATCATAATTGGAGTCAAGTGTATATGATAAACAATAAGTTTACTTGTTCTGAATATTTTGAAAAATGCACAAGAATGCAAGTACTTTATTGAGCTTTTGAAAGGCATAAGTATTTTGAAAGATATTATGAATTTGAAAAACATAAGTACTTTTAAAATATCAAAGAAAATTACTAACATTACTTGACTTATCTTTTTGAAAGTACTTACACATAATTTTTTACTTGCTTTGGTTTCTTTTCCAGTCTGACACAATCCTAGGAAACCTTGTTAACTACAAGGAAATTTCCTTAAGTGTCCTGGAAATTTTTCAACTCAAGTAAATATTATTTCCAAAAGAATTTTGATAAGCCAAAATGATAGTATTTTGAAAATATATGCAAGTACATTTTGAAAAATGTATCAACTTTGGAGGCACAATATTTTACTAGACTTGGTTTATTTTCCAGTCTAACACAATCCTAGGAAGCCTTGTTAACTACAAGGACCTTTCCTTAAGTGTCCTGGAAAATTTTCCAAAGTCATGTAAATATTATTTTCAAAAGTATTCTCAATAGATTTTTAAAAATATTCCAAAGTCACGTAAAATTTTGAAAGTGATGATATATATAAGCAAAATGATTTTACAGGATAGTATTTTGAAAGAGTAATCGTTTAAGTTTTCAAAAGGATTTTAAAAGTGCAATGCATGAAAACATATAATTTTGAAAATGCTCAATAATTCTTTTAATTTGATCTCCCACTTAACTCGACCCAGTCCTAGGAAGCTTGTTGACTACAAGCGATCTTCCTCTGAGTCTTAAGGTTTGATTCAAATTATACGAATTATCTAATAATTTTAAACTTGTTAGAATTTCTTTTGATTTAAACTCCCCCTAAATTTGACAAATCCTCGGAGTCTTTGTAGATCATTAAGTAGACCTTCCTTTGTGTCTTTAGGGTTTACTAAAATCAAAAGAATAGTTTTGAATACTAGCATGCTAATATAATTTTAGAAAATTCAATTTGAAATGAAAGATAATTTTTGAAAAATAGCATGGTAAAATGTTTTCGAAAAACATTTTGAAATGATAATGGTTTTTGTAAAGCACAAAAAAAATATAGTGATTATTGGAAAATATAGTATTTTAAAACTTCTTCTTTTAATTTGAGCTCCCCCTGAATCTGACATAGTCCTAGGAGGCTTGTTGACCACAAGTTAATCCTCCTCTTAGTCTTAGGGTTTGTCAAACTTAAAGGAACAATTTTGAGCATGCCTTTTGAGTATTATCATTTTTAAGGAGATAGATTTTTGAAAATACAATCTGGTATGATAACATAATTTTTTAAAAACCTTTTTGAAATGGTAATAATTTTTCAAAAATACTTTAAAAGAAAAGAATAAACCACTCCCCCTGTACCGTTTAACTTAATCTAATGTCCATGTTTGACTATGTTGACTAGGGTTGACTGTGTTGACCAGGTTTGACTCAGTTAACTATGTTTGACCAATCAAATAACTAAATTAATCAAACCCTAAATTCTATTTAAAATGAGTCTATTTTAACATTCAATATTTTGAAAAACTAGAGATAATTTTGAATAATTTTTTAAGGCACTTTGAGTTTTATTTAAAAGGATAGTGACATATATTCTTAGGTCCTAGATATCTCACCCAGTTCTATGTGATCAAACATGTTAACCTTATGGGTTTTGTGAGACAAATATTTTAATTTTGAAAACATGGTTAATTTTGAAAACAATTAATTTGAAAAGGAATATTTGAATCTATGATTAACTGAAAATTTGTGTTAGATTCGAATTTGACAAAAAGTAATTTGAATTTGAAATTCAAAAATTGGCTTCCAGGTCTTGGCGAGGCACTAGGCCTTCTTTGGCCGTAGCCTTATTGGATCATCAACCCTTTCCTTGACAAAGCCGTTTAATGAAATTCCATTTTCAAAATTAATCTTTGAAAAGTTCTGGTCTAACTAGTTTAAGTTTTGGATCGGTAGCTTCGGCTAGTTTCACCAGTCTAAAGAGATCAAGTAAACTTGATCATATTAGAATTGGTTTCTCTAACGTACTATCATCTCACCTCCACCCAATACTATGTTGTTCAAATTTCAGTTAAACTTTTAGTCCTTAAACTAATCAATCCTAATTTTAAGCAAAAAAAATAAACATAAAAAGAAACATACAATTAAAGCAAATAATTAACTAAGCAAGGTCACCATTGGAGTAATACTCCGGATTTTCAAAATTAGCAAGATTATGAATTAAATTTCCTAACATATTAAATTTATATGAATTAATTACGTTGTTTGAGATAAATAATGGATTTTTAAATACTGTAAATTTACCTTTTGATTCCCAGTTGGGAATCTCCCTCTTTGTCGTCAAATTCTGAGTCTGAGTTGGACTCAGGTACAGGTTGAATCTTCTTCTTTGGTGGTTCTCTTGGAGTTTTTCCTGCAATAAAAATTATACCTTCCTCGACCATTGCAGTATCAGCTTGAATATTTAATTTTAATTTAGAAAACGATTCGAAATTGGTTACCCTTTTTGTCTCAGTCAATTCATCGTTTGACTCTGGTTCGATTTCGATGTCAGGTGTCGAGTCAATCTCAGCTGCTTGTTCTTGAACCGAAAGGGCAAGATAACTTACCTGATCTTCTTCTTCATATGAGATTTCTTGATTTCTCTAGCACATCTGAAGGATCCGACCCGCTTCAATTCTTCATTGGTTAGACCACATTGTAGGATTGCAGTAGCCCTTGCATCTGTCTCGATCTTCCTCAATGTTGGTTCATCCATTTTGTCCCAAGTGATCGATGTTCCTTCTTCTGTGGGAAATGTGAACCCCATTTGGATGATCCGCCATAAGTCCATGTGGGCCTTCAGAAGGGACCCCATTTGATTTCTCCAAGATTTGAAGTTATCGCCGGAGAATAGCGGTGGACGGACACTGTTCCACTCTCGGTTGGCCATTTAAAATGATCTCTTGCACACAAAAGAAACAACAGAAATGTACCAAGACTTGGTCTTGGTTTAGTAGTGCGGGAGAAGAAAAAAAGTAGCCCCAAAAAAAATTGCACGAATTTTGAGGCGAAATAATAATAAAATAAGAAAAACAATTTATGATAAATTTTTGAAAATGATGATTTTGTCAATTCTGATTAATAATGAAAATTAAGATTTTAATGTTTGGGAAAAATTTTGCTCGAATTAAAGTAGCACGAATTTCGAGAAAAATATTAAAATAATAATAAAAAAATTTATGACAAATTTTTAGAAATTGATCGTTTTATTAATTCTGACTTATAGGAAAAAATTGAGCATTCAAAATTGAAAAAATTTAGAAAGACTGAAAAATTTATGTTCAAAATCATAATTGGAGTCAAGTGTATATGATAAACAATAAGTTTACTTGTTCTGAATATTTTGAAAAATGCACAAGAATGCAAGTACTTTATTGAGCTTTTGAAAAACTTACGCCTTTTTCAATTTTGAATGCTCATTTTTTTCCTATAAGTCAGAATTAATAAAACGATCAATTTCTAAAAATTTGTCATAAACTTTTTTTATTATTATTTTAATATTTTCCTCGAAATTCGTGCTACCTTAAGTCGAGCAATTTTCTTTAACATTAAATTTTTTAATTTTTCATCATTAATAAAAATTGAGAAAATTAACATTTTCAAAAATTTGTCATAAATTATTTTCATTATTTTATTATTATTCTGCCTCGAAATTCGTGCAATTTTTTTTGGCTATTTTTTTCCCTTCTCCCGCACTACTAATCCAAGACCAAGTCTTGGTACATTTTTGGTGTTTCCTTTGAGTACAAGGTATAATCTAAATGGCCAACCAAGAGTGGAATAGTGTCCGTCCACCCCTATTCTGTGGCGAGAACTTCAGAACCTGGAAGGGTCTAATGGAATCCCACCTAAAGACCCATCTGGATTTATGGATGATGATCCAAACAGGGTTATCAGTACCTACAGAAAATGGAAAGTCGATCGCCTAGGATAAACTGTACAAACCAACTCTGAGGAAGATTGAGGCAGATGCAAAGGCGACTGCAATCCTGCAATGTGGCCTAACCAACGAAGAATTGAAGCGGGTCGGATCCTTCAACTGTGCTAGAGAAATCTGGGAAAAACTGATTGACCTTCATCAAGAGATCTCAGATGAAGAAGAAGATCAGGTAAGTTATCTTGCCCTTTCGGTCCAAGCACAAACTATCGAGTCAGAGTCTGAACCCGAAGTTGAACCAGAATCAGATGACAAATTGACTGAGACGGTAACCGATTTTGAATTATTTTCAAAATTTAAATTAAATAATCAAATAGATACTGTAATGGTCGAGGAAGGTGTAAATTCTTTTGCAGGGAAAAATCTCAAAGAACCACCAAAGAAGGAGCTTCAACTAGTACCCGAGTCCGACTCAGACACAGAATCAGAAGATGAGCCTAGATCCGAGGCGCCAAGAATCAAGAGGGAGATTCCCAATAAGGAACCAAAAGGTAAAAGTGTAAAATTAGATTTTAAAAATCATGTAATTTGTTACACATGCAGGGAGAGAGGGCACTACCAAAGTGAGTGTCCTACTCGTAAGATTCAAACGACACCACCGATGGCGACAAAGGAACCAGTTCCAAAAGCACGAAGGGACAAAAGTCGCATCCAATGCTTCAAGTGCCAGGAGTTCGGGCATTACCAACGTGAATGCACAGATAAAAGAGCTACCAAGAATGCCGGACAAACGATCGACAAAGGTAAATTTACAGTATTTGAAAATCCCTTGTTTACCTTGAATAATGTGATTGATTCATGTAACTTAATTAAAGCAAACTTTAGAAAATTGAAAAAAGAAAATGAAACCCTAAAAAATAAGGTCAATAAGTTAGAAAATTTAATTCATAATCTTGCTGATTTCGAAAATCCGGAGTATTACTCCAATTGTGACCTTACTTAGACAATTGCTTGTTTTAATTGTATGTTGCTTTTATTTTAGTTATTTTTTTAATTAGGATTGATTAGTTTAAGGACTAAAATGATTTATTGAAGTTTGAATAACATAGTATTGAGTGGAGGTGAGATGATAGTACGTTAGGGAAGCCATTTTGGCGGAACTAGCCGAAGCTACCGATCCAAAACCCAAACTAGTTAGACCAGAATTTATCAAAAAGTGATTTTGAAGATGAAATTTCACTAAAAGGCTTTGTCTAGGAAAGGGTTGATGATCCAATAAGGCTACGGCCAAAGAAGGCCTAGTGTCTCGCCAAGACCTGGAAGCCAATTTTTGAAATTCAAATTCAAGTTACTTCTTGTCAAATTCAAATCTAACTCAAATTTCAATTAATCCTAGACTCAACTACTTTTTCAAAATAAAGTTAACATTCATTAAAATAGTTTTCAAAGTTAATTCAATTTTTCAAAATTAATCATAACCTTTTCAAAATAAATCTTTCTATTAAAATATTTATCTCACAAAACTCATAAGGTTAACATGTTTGATCACGTAGAACTGGGTGAGATATCTAGGATGTAAAAGAATATGTCACTATCCTTCTAAATAAAACTCAAAGTGCTTTCAAAAGTTATTGAAAATTATCTCTAGTTTTCAAATTAACTCTGTTTACTGTACCCTAATTTTTCAACTCTAACAATTTTTTTAATATGAAATTTCATGTTAAATATCTCAATAGACTTGTTTTAAATATAATCTAGGGCTTGTTTTGTTTTAGTCATTGATTGGTCAAACTTGGTCAGAACAGTCAACCCTAGTCAACATAGTCAAACCTGCTCAACACTGAAACCCCTTAAGAAACTTAGATAAAAATCAGACTGTATCGGATACAGGGGGAGTTTCTTTTAATACTCTTCAAAAATTTAAATGTTTTTTTCAAACCTTATATTCTAAATCTAATTATCATCTCGATAAGGTTTTCAAAATTTAATTTAAAAACCTTCGTATACTACTTTCTGTTTGAAAAATTATCATCATTTCAAAATATTTTTTGAAAACTGTGTTATCACTTCAAGTTATGTTTTCAAAAATGTATCTCCTTGAAAATTATCATACTCAGAAGGTTATTCAAAATTATTCTTTTAATTTTAACAAACCCTAAAGACACAGAGGAAGGTCCACTTCATGATCTACATGGATTCCTAGGATGTGTCAAATTTAGGGGGAGTTTGAGTTAAAAGAAGAATTTCTGAAATATTTTTGGTAATTATTTGTTTTGAAATTGTTAGATAAATTCCTTTGATCTGAACTGAACCCTAAGAACTCAGAGGAAGAATACTTGTAGTCAACAAGCTTCCAAGGACTGCGTCAAGTTTAGGGGGAGGTCAAATTAAAAGAGTTATTAAACATTTCTAACTAATATGTTTTCATACACTATATTTTCAAAATTGTGTCGAAAACATAAGTAATTTGTCTTACAAAATATTATTTTAAAATGTTTTTGTGGCTTATAAAATTATTTTTGAAATACCTTTAGAAGTAATATTTGCTTGAATCTTGAGAATTTCCAGGACACTTAAGAAAATGCCCTTGTAGTTAACAAGGGTTCCTAGGATTGTGTCAGACTAGAAAAGAAACCTAGTCAAGTAAAATATTATGTTTTCAAAATGCATAACATTCTTCTCATAACATTCTGTTTCAAAAGTACTTCTATTCTCAAAAAGGCATACTATCTTTTAAAAGTACTTCTATATAATGTTTTCAAAAGTACTAATACTTTTCAAGGCAATAATGTTCTAAGCACGTGAAACAAATAATATGCAATTTAAAATTAGACATTAAAAATAATGTACCTGATTAACCCCTGGGCTCCCCCTCAACTCCTGGCGTCTTAGCTCCGTCGGCGGTTAGTCCGGTGAAGAGCGGTTAGTCACGTGCTTAGAACATTATTGCCTTGAAAAGTATTAGTACTTTTGAAAAAATTATGTGTAAGTACTTTCAAAAAGATAAGTCAAGTAATGTTAGTAATTTTCTTTGATATTTTAAAAGTACTTATGTTTTTCAAATTCATAATATCTTTCAAAATACTTATGCCTTTCAAAAGCTCAATAAAGTACTTGCATTCTTGTGCATTTTTCAAAATATTCAGAACAAGTAAACTTATTGTTTATCATATACACTTGACTCCAATTATGATTTTGAACATAAATTTTTCAGTCTTTCTAAATTTTTTCAATTTTGAATGCTCAATTTTTTCCTATAAGTCAGAATTAATAAAATGATCAATTTCTAAAAATTTGTCATAAATTTTTTAATTATTATTTTAATATTTTTCTCGAAATTCGTGCTACTTTAATTCGAGCAAAATTTTTCCCAAACATTAAAATCTTACTTTTTCATTATTAATCAAAATTGACAAAATCATCATTTTCAAAAATTTATCATAAATTGTTTTTATTATTTTATTATTATTTCGCCTTAAAATTTGTGCAATTTTTTTTGGGGCTACTGTAACACCCAATAATTTCCTGGTATTATTAGGGATTTTTAGGAATTTTTCTAGCATTTTTTCGGAATATTATAGCATTTTTTCGAAATGAAATTAGAAAAAAAAAGAAAAACTTTAAAGGGCAGCAGGGGGGTTCGAACTCGCGACCACAGGAGGAGCAAACCCCTAAGGGCGCGTAGCTGACCGGACGGGCTAGGGTATCAAGCACAAAAAAAGGTGGAGAGAAATAATGTTGTAGGGTAGTTAGGCCTTTTCATTAAGAGGTATATTAACCCCGCTTAAGTCACGTAAGGGGGATTAGGGATTTTGGTCGGCTGCGTGCGAGAAGGGGGCGAGGGAGGGGCTGCGAAAACAGAGGAAGCCAAGGATTCTTCTTCTTCTTCTCCTTCCCCTTTAGTAGAGAGAATCTAGGGTTTCTCCCTAGGGCCAAAGAGTGGAGGTTTCTCACAAGGAAGAAGAGAGGAGTTCTACGCTAGGTTTATACCTCGATTTAGTGAGTTTTCTTCAAGATAATGGTAAGTAGATCACTCACCTGCAATAGAAGTAGTTTCCGTTATGTAGTTTTCGATGTAGAACCTTGATTTTATGATCTAAGTGCATGTTTTAAGTTTATGCTAATTGCGTGTCTTAAGTTTATAAAGAGAACATGTTTATTAACCTAGAACTTGGTTTTAATTAAGTTTTGGTTGTGTGACCTAAGTGTGATAAGACTAAATTCTTGAAAAGTCCCAAAAATGAGTTTTGGGTTAAGGGCACGCAAGGTGCTCGATGAAAGTTCCAAGTAAGAAAGGTAAAGTTTTGTAGTGCAAAAAGTTATGCAAAAGGAAAGATAGCTTGATAATTATAAGCTTTATGACTAAGAAAGTATTTTACTTTTGTAAAGTGACATGTACCGGGCAAAAGAGAGGCCCATAGAAAGTTAGAAAGAAGCTCTAATAGGGTGCGGTGGCTAGCTACCCCGAAACCTATTAGAGAAGCGCGCAATTGGTACATTGATACCATGGTACAAATGTCAAGGCCTAAAGAAAGTTGAATATTATTTTCAAGTATATAAGTATTTACAAGTGTTTTAGCTTTGAATACATGTCTTTATTTCAATAAGTTCACATTGATACTTCGCAAGCATGATAAAGGGTAAGAGTAAAGAAGTTAGTGTTTTTAAGGTATGAGCATGATAAGTTTGCAAATGTTTTATGCAAGTAATGTTTTCTTCATGATTGAGCATGATAAGTATATTTAAGTTTCCCATGTGCATGTATTTTGGAAGTAAGCACTCTTTGAAAAGAGCATGTTTATCCCTTATCGTTTGGATTTGTGAGTTAGGATTTACTTACTAAGCAATTTGCTTATTAGTTGCATTTTCCTTCTATTGCAGATAAAGGTAAAGAAAAAGCATAAGTTAAGGAGGCGAAGGGACTTGCTTTGATGTTCAGTGGCGGCGGAACCGTGGAAGAGATCTTTGGGCTAAGTCTTGTAGAACATGTGTTTTGGTGTTTCGAAGTGGTAGAATGAATGACTTTGTTTAAACCTTGCATAGATACAAAATTTGGTACAAACTCTAGTCTAAAGTTCATATAGATTTTCATAGCTTATTTACTTCCGCAAAAGTCCTAATTTCAAGTTTATGAAGTTGTTTTGATTGGCTAAAATGTTTAGAAAACTAGTATAGAGTATAGAAATGGTGTTATGTCTTTGTATGGCTTGAAAGTATATGTTTTGTGGATGGATGGAGATGAGTTTCGGGTCTGAAATGCAGGTTTTCAGGCGTGCCAGTCGACTGGTACAGGACCAGTCACCTGCCCTATCGAACAGTAGCTTCTGTTCGATGCACCAGGCGACTGCCAAAAGGCCAGTCGCCTGGTACCAGGCGACTGCTATATAGCAGTCGACTGGTACCATTGAAAAGAAATGGTATAGAGCAGCTGGTTAGTGCTCTAGTGTTACAACTAGGGGTCAAATCCTGGCAAAGCAAATAAAATGAAAGTTGTTTTGTTTTTTTTGAAAAAAAAAGAGAAGGAAGAAAAAAAAATATAAAGCAAGTTAAGGGAAGTCAAGTAGTAGTAACTTAAAGCTTAGTAGATAAAAGTTGGGTCGTTACAGAGTGGTATCAGAGCAAAGTTCCATCCTTCCGCCACACTGACATCAAGCATCAATCCTGCCGCCTGCCAAGTAAGAAGTTCATATGTTATAGTTTTGCATGCTTTTCATTATTGACTGCTAGTATCAGTAAGTGCATGATGAAGAAGTTCATATGTTATAGTTTTGCATGCTTTTCATTATTGACTGCTAGTATCAGTAAGTGCATGATGAAGAAGTTCATATGTTGTAGTTTTGTATACTTTTCATTATTGACTGCTAGTATCAGAAAGTGAAAGATGATAAGGAAGTATGTTAGTATTATTATATACTAATATGTGCATAGAGATAGTGAAGTAAGTTAGTAAGAGATAATGAGCATTTATTTCTTATTTATTTTCTGTACACCATAGAGCAAGAGAGATGGCAAGAGGACGTCCCAGAATTGTCCGCAACGAGGAGCAAGCTCCTAGAGAACAGGAGTCAACTGAGTCAGTACCACCCACAGATCTTCAAGGAGTGGTGGCCCAGCTTCAGAGGCAACTTGCTGAGCAGCAGCAAGTCATTGCTGCCTTGATGGCTAATCAGCAAGCCACTCCTGTTGCCACGCCAGTGGCGCCAGTGGCACAAGTAGTGGCACCAGCGGTGACAGAGACTCCCCCAGTACCTCTGACAAGAGAAGTGAGACAGGAAGCATATCTGATCCAGTGGCAGAGACTGAAGCCCGAGAATTTTTCTGGCACAAGTGAACCATGGGATGCTCAGGCATGGTTCAAAACGGTGGAAAGTATAATGGAGTTACTGGACTGGCCCGAGGTGGAGAAGATAAAGTGCACATCCTTCTGTCTTACTGGAGATGCTAGGATGTGGTGGGAAAGAGTGAAAGCTAAGAGGAATGTGAATCAGATGACCTGGGCTGACTTTGAAGCAGAATTTCTGGAAGAGTACTTTCACATGAAAGTGACAAACAAGCACTACGATGAATTCACTGAGTTCCGTCAAGGAGATCTATCTGTAGATGAAGCAGTGAAGAAGTTTAATCGACTAGCTCGCTTGTGCCCGGAGTTAGTTAGCACTGAAAAGGAAAGGGTTAGGTTGATGCTCAAGATGCTGAGGCCTCAGATAGCTTTGAATGTGGCCGGCAGTGGTAATAGACCACAGACTTCAGAAGAACTAGTAAGTAGTGCTTTGATCACTGAGCACTACTTGAATAGTATAAAGGTCACACGTATGCAACAACAACAGGCAGCAACCCAGAAGCCCCAAGGGAATCCTCAGAACCAACAGAATTGGAAAGGAAATTCAGGCAAGAGGAAGCAGTGGGACCAGAAGACTTCTGAGGGCAACAAGGGGGCTCGTCAAGCAAGCAGCTCAAGTATTCTCCTTGCCCAAAGTGTGGGAAGACACATCCTGGAGCATGTCGTCAGGGCATGAGCGGATGCCATATTTGCGGAGCAGAGGGGCATATGATGAAGGCTTGCCCTAATAGGTCAAGCGTTGGTGGATGTTATATCTGTGGAGTAGTAGGGCACCTGGCCAAGGCTTGCCCTAAAGCCAAGCCGCCTCCACCACAGCTTCTTCAGTACGGAGGTGGACCTGCTCAGTTACACCAGATGCAGCCAGTTATGGAGGGACCTTATTTCAGTCAAGCAAGAATGGAAGCCCCACCAGCCACGACCAACGCCAGAGTTTTCGCTGTCACCAAGGAAGAAGTGGCAAATGCTCCTAACATGGTCACAGGTCGAATACTCATCTCATCTCAATATGCTATTGTGTTATTCGATACTGGGGCAACCCATTCTTTTGTATCCATGCTTTTCTCTAAAAAGCTAGGGATCCCACCAGAAAGTTTGGGTCAGAAATTTTTAACAACCTTACCGTCAGGGGAAGTAATGGCCTCTACTCAGAGGCTAAGGGCAGTACCAATCTGGATTTCCAACCGAGAGCTCTATAGTGACTTGGTAGTCCTTGAGATGAAGGATTACGATGTCATTTTAGGGATGGACTTCTTGAGCAAGTACAATGCTTCTATAGACTGCCGCAAGAGAAAAGTCAAGTTCACACCAGAAGCAGAACCTTCATTTGAGTTTATTGGAGACCCAAGGAGAAAGGCAAAGAGGTTCCTATCTACCTTACAAGCTCAGAGAATGTTAGAGAAGGGGTGCTCTGGTTTTCTAGGTCATATAGTGGATGCAAGTCAAGGAGAAGGATTGAACAGAGAAGAAGTGAGGGTAGTCTGTGACTATCCTGAAATGTTTCCTGAAGAGTTACCAGGACTCCCTCCCAATCGGGAAATTGAGTTTGAAATTGAGTTGGCCCCAGGAACCAACCCAATTTCGAAGACACCTTATCGCATGGCGCCAGCAGAACTGAAAGAATTGCAAGAACAAATGTAAGAGCTGCTCGACAAGGGTTTCATCCGCCCTAGTCATTCACCTTGGGGAGCTCTTGTACTATTTGTCAAGAAGAAAGATGGATTTATGCGAATGTGCATAGATTATCGAGCTTTGAATAAGGTAACCATCAAGAACAGATATCCTTTGCCAAGGATAGATGATTTATTTGATCAGCTGAAGGGAGCCACAGTGTTCTCCAAGATAGATCTGCGATCAGGTTACCATCAGCTCAGAGTGAAGGAGAGTGATGTGCCAAGGACTGCTTTCAGTACAAGATATGGGCACTATGAGTTTGTGGTCATGCCCTTTGGAGTGACAAACGCCCCTGCGACGTTTATGGATCTAATGAATAGAGTGTTCAAGGATTTTCTGGACAAGTTCGTCATTGTCTTCATTGATGATATCCTAGTGTATTCAAAGACTCAGAAAGAACATGAAGAACACCTGAAGATAGTGTTGCAAACCTTACACCAGAAGGAGTTGTACGCCAAATTCTCAAAGTGTGAGTTTTGGCTTGATCAGGTGGCCTTCCTAGGCCACATTATTTCCAAGGAAGGTATTATGGTAGACCCAGCCAAGATTGAAGCAGTTAGTAACTGGAGTCAACCAAAGAATGCCAGTGAGATCAGAAGTTTTCTGGGTTTGGCAGGGTACTACAGAAGGTTTGTAGAGGACTTTTCAAAGATAGCTTCACCACTTACAGCCCTTACCAGAAAGAATAAGAAGTATGAGTGGACTGAAGACTGTGAGCAGAGTTTCCTTGAGTTGAAGAAGAGACTGACCAGCGCTCCTATCCTTACAGTACCCGAAGGTGATAAGAGCTTTGATATATACAGTGATGCATCAAAGCTAGGACTTGGAGCAGTCCTTATGCAAGAAGGCAAAGTCATAGCTTATGCTTCCAGGCAACTCAAGGACTATGAAAAGAATTACCCCACTCATGATCTGGAGTTGGCAGCTGTAGTCTTTGCCCTAAAGATATGGAGGCATTACTTGTATGGAGTGCAGTGTAAGATTTATACAGATCACCAGAGTCTGAAATATTTCTTCACTCAGAAAGACCTCAATATGAGACAACGAAGGTGGCTCGAGTTAGTGAAGGACTATGACTGTGAGATTCTTTACCACCCTGGTAAGGCGAATAGAGTAGCAGATGCACTGAGTAGAAAGACTTGTGCCACTTTGATGTCCTTATCATCATTGGCACCACCATTACAGAAGGAGATAGTAGATTATGGAGTGGAGATTATTGATGGGCAGCTAGCTCTATTGACACTAGAGTCAACATTGCTTGAAGAGATACAGAAAGAGCAAGCTGAGGATTCTGATATCCAAAGGATCAAGCAGGAGATGCAAGAAGGGGAGAGTAAAGAGTTTAGCGTATCTGACAGTGGGATACTCTACTATGGTGACCGTTTATGTGTCCCCAATCATGAAGAGCTGAGGAAGAAGATTCTTGAAGAAGCCCATGGAACTCCCTACTCAATGCATCCGGGTTCCACTAAGATGTACCAGGATTTGAAAAGAAGATTTTGGTGGTCAGGGATGAAGAGAGACATAGCTAAGTATGTCAGCACCTGCCTGACATGTCAGAGAGTTAAAGCAGAACACCAGAGACCAGGAGGTGTCCTACAGCCCATTCAGATTCCAGAGTGGAAATGGGAAGACATAGCCATGGATTTCATAGTTGGTCTACCAAAGACAACTAATGGCTATGATGCTATTTGGGTGATAGTAGATAGATTGACCAAGTCTGCCCACTTTTTGGCAATCAGAGTGTCCTACTCAATTGAAAAGTTAGCCCAGTTATATGTGCAGGAAGTGATCCGACTACACGGAGTCCCGAAGACCATTATCTCTGATAGGGATGGTCGTTTCACTTCACACTTTTGGGAGTGCGTACAGACAGCGTTAGGCACCAAACTGAAATTCAGCACAGCTTTCCATCCCCAGACTGATGGACAGACAGAGAGAGTGAATCAGATTAGAAGATATGCTCAGAGCTTGTGCATTAGACTTCAAGGGCAGTTGGTGCAAGTATTTGTGTTTAGCTGAGTTTGCCTACAACAACAGTTACCAAGCCACTATTGGTATGGCACCCTATGAAGCTCTTTATGGTAGGAAGTGCAGATCTCCCCTCTGTTGGTATGAAGGTAGTGAGAAGAAAGAAATGGGGTCACAGACTGATCTCATAGATGATACCACAGAAGCTATAAGGAGTATCCGCCAGAGAATAGAAACTGCTCAGAGTAGGCAGAAGAGCTACGCCGATGTACGCCGTAGGCCGTTAGAGTTTGAAGTTGGGGATACAGTTTTCCTCAAAGTAGCTCCTATGAAGGGTGTGATGAGATTTGGCAAGAAAGGCAAGCTAAGTCCTCGATACGTAGGACCCTACCCAGTGACGAAAAGAGTTGGCAAAGTAGCTTATGAGTTGGAGCTACCCTCAGAGATGTCAGCAATACACAATGTGTTCCATGTCTCAATGCTAAAGAAGCATATCCCAGATGCCAACCAAGTGATTGAGCCACAGATGGTACAAGTGCAAGAAGATCTCAGTTATGAAAGTCGACCTATTCAGATAATAGATCGAGCAGATAAGAAGCTGAGGAACAAAGTGGTACCATTAGTGAAAGTCTTATGGCTGAATCAGAAGTATGAAGAGGCAACTTGGGAATCAGAAGATAGCATGAGACAAAGGTATCCAGAGCTGTTCTAAGTTCGAGGACGAACTTTTTATAAGGTAGGGAGGATTGTAACACCCAATAATTTCCTGGTATTATTAGGGATTTTTAGGAATTTTTCTAGCATTTTTTGGAATATTATAGCATTTTTTCGGAATGAAATTAGAAAAAAAAAGAAAAACTTTAAAGGGCAGCAGGGGGGTTCGAACTCGCGACCACAGGAGGAGCAAACCCCTAAGGGCGCGCAGCTGACCGGACGGGCTAGGGTATCAAGCACAGAAAAAGGTGGAGAGAAATAATGTTGTAGGGTAGTTAGGCCTTTTCATTAAGAGGTATATTAACCCCGCTTAAGTCACGTAAGGGGGATTAGGGATTTTGTCGGCTGCGTGCGAGAAGGGGGCGAGGGAGGGGCTGCGAAAACAGAGGAAGCCAAGGATTCTTCTTCTTCTTCTCCTTCCCCTTTAGTAGAGAGAATCTAGGGTTTCTCCCTAGGGCCAAAGAGTGGAGGTTTCTCACAAGGAAGAAGAGAGGAGTTCTACGCTAGGTTTATACCTCGATTTAGTGAGTTTTCTTCAAGATAACGGTAAGTAGATCACTCACCTGCAATAGAAGTAGTTTCCGTTATGTAGTTTTCGATGTAGAACCTTGATTTTATGATCTAAGTGCATGTTTTAAGTTTATGCTAATTGCGTGTCTTAAGTTTATAAAGAGAACATGTTTATTAACCTAGAACTTGGTTTTAATTAAGTTTTGGTTGTGTGACCTAAGTGTGATAAGACTAAATTCTTGAAAAGTCCCAAAAATGAGTTTTGGGTTAAGGGCACGCAAGGTGCTCGATGAAAGTTCCAAGTAAGAAAGGTAAAGTTTTGTAGTGCAAAAAGTTATGCAAAAGGAAAGATAGCTTGATAATTATAAGCTTTATGACTAAGAAAGTATTTTACTTTTGTAAAGTGACATGTACCGGGCAAAAGAGAGGCCCACAGAAAGTTAGAAAGAAGCTCTAATAGGGTGCGGTGGCTAGCTACCCCGAAACCTATTAGAGAAGCGCGCAATTGGTACATTGATACCATGGTACAAATGTCAAGGCCTAAAGAAAGTTGAATATTATTTTCAAGTATATAAGTATTTACAAGTGTTTTAGCTTTGAATACATGTCTTTATTTCAATAAGTTCACATTGATACTTCGCAAGCATGATAAAGGGTAAGAGTAAAGAAGTTAGTGTTTTTAAGGTATGAGCATGATAAGTTTGCAAATGTTTTATGCAAGTAATGTTTTCTTCATGATTGAGCATGATAAGTATATGTAAGTTTCCCATGTGCATGTATTTTGGAAGCAAGCATTCTTTGAAAAGAGCATGTTTATCCCTTATCGTTTGGATTTGTGAGTTAGGATTTACTTACTAAGCAATTTGCTTATTAGTTGCATTTTCCTTCTATTGCAGATAAAGGTAAAGAAAAAGCATAAGTTAAGGAGGCGAAGGGACTTGCTTTGATGTTCAGTGGCGGCGGAACCGTGGAAGAGATCTTTGGGCTAAGTCTTGTAGAACATGTGTTTTGGTGTTTCGAAGTGGTAGAATGAATGACTTTGTTTAAACCTTGCATAGATACAAAATTTGGTACAAACTCTAGTTTAAAGTTCATATAGATTTTCATAGCTTTTTTACTTCCGCCGCAAAAGTCCTAATTTCAAGTTTATGAAGTTGTTTTGATTGGCTAAAATGTTTAGAAAACTAGTATAGAGTATAGAAATGGTGTTATGTCTTTGTATGGCTTGAAAGTATATGTTTTGTGGATGGATGGAGATGAGTTTCGGGTCTGAAATGCAGGTTTTCAGGCATGCCAGTCGACTGGTACAAGACCAGTCACCTGCCCTATCGAACAGTAGCATCTGTTCGATGCACCAGGCGACTGCCAAAAGGCCAGTCGCCTGGTACCAGGCGACTGCTATATAGCAGTCGACTGGTACCATTGAAAAGAAATGGTATAGAGCAGCTGGTTAGTCCTCTAGTGTTACAACTAAGAGGTCTAGGGGTCAAATCCTGGCAAAGCAAATAAAATGAAAGTTGTTTTGTTTTTTTTGAAAAAAAAAGAGAAGGAAGAAAAAAAAAATATAAAGCAAGTTAAGGGAAGTCAAGTAGTAGTAACTTAAAGCTTAGTAGATAAAAGTTGGGTCGTCACAGCTACTTTTTTTCTTCTCCCGCACTACTAAACCAAGACCAAGACTTGGTACATTTCTGTTGTTTCTTTTGTGTGCAAGAGATCATTTTAAATGGCCAACCGAGAGTGGAACAATGTCCGTCCACCGCTATTCTTCGGTGATAACTTCAAATCTTGGAGAAATCAAATGGAGTCCCTTCTGAAGGCCCACATGGACTTATGGCGGATCATCCAAATGGGGTTCACATTTCCCACAGAAGAAGGAACATCGATCACTTGGGACAAAATGGATGAACCAACACTGAGGAAGATCGAGACAGATGCAAGGGCTACTGCAATCCTACAATGTGGCCTAACCAATGAAGAATTGAAGCGGGTCGGATCCTTCAGATGTGCTAGAGAAATCTGGGGAAAACTGATTGACCTTCATCAAGAAATCTCAGATGAAGAAGAAGATCAGGTAAGTTATCTTTCCCTTTCGGTTCAAGAACAAGCAGCTGAGATTGACTCGACACCAGACATCGAAATCGAACCAGAGTTAAACGATGAATTGACTGAGACAAAAAGGGTAACCAATTTCGAATCGTTTTCTAAATTAAAATTAAATATTCAAGCTGATACTGCAATGGTCGAGGAAGGTATAATTTTTATTGCAGAAAAAACTCCAAGAGAACCACCAAAGAAGAAGATTCAACCTGTACCTGAGTCCAACTCAGACTCAGAATTTGACGACAAAGAGGGAGATTCCCAACTGGGAATCAAAAGGTAAATTTACAGTATTTAAAAATCCATTATTTATCTCAAACAACGTAATTAATTCATATAAATTTAATATGTTAGGAAATTTAATTCATAATCTTGCTAATTTTGAAAATCCGGAGTATTACTCCAATGATGACCTTGCTTAGTTAATTATTTGCTTTAATTGTATGTTTCTTTTTATGTTTATTTTTTTTGCTTAAAATTAGGATTGATTAGTTTAAGGACTAAAAGTTTAACTAAAAGTTTAACCGATCCAAAACTCAAACTAGTTAGACCGGAACTTTTCAAAGATTAATTTTGAAAATGGAATTTCATTAAACGGCTTTGTCAAGGAAAGGGTTGATGATCCAATAAGGCTACGGCCAAAGAAGGCCTAGTGCCTCGCCAAGACCTGGAAGCCAATTTTTGAATTTCAAATTCAAATTACTTTTTGTCAAATTCGAATCTAACACAAATTTTCAGTTAATCATAGATTCAAATATTCCTTTTCAAATTAATTGTTTTCAAAATTAATCTAACTTTTCAAAATTAACCATGTTTTCAAAATTAAAATATTTGTCTCACAAAACTCATAAGGTTAACATGTTTGATCACATAGAACTGGGTGAGATATCTAGGACCTAAGAATATATGTCACTATCCTTTTAAATAAAACTCAAAGTGCCTTCAAAAATTATTCAAAATTATCTCTAGTTTTTCAAAATATTGAATGATAAAATAGACTCGTTTTAAATAGAATTTAGGGTTTGATTAATTTAGTTATTTGATTGGTCAAACATAGTTAACTGAGTCAAACCTGGTCAACACAGTCAACCCTAGTCAACATAGTCAAACATGGACATTAGATTAAGTTAAACGGTACAGGGGGAGTGGTTTATTCTTTTCTTTTAAAGTATTTTTGAAAAATTATTACCATTTCAAAAAGGTTTTTAAAAAATTATGTTATCATACCAGATTGTATTTTCAAAAATCTATCTCCTTAAAAATGATCATACTCAAAAGGCATGCTCAAAATTGTTCCTTTAAGTTTGACAAACCCTAAGACTAAGAGGAGGATTAACTTGTGGTCAACAAGCCTCCTAGGACTATGTCAGATTCAGGGGGAGCTCAAATTAAAAGAAGAAGTTTTAAAATAATATATTTTCCAATAATCACTATATTTTTTTGTGCTTTACAAAAACCATTATCATTTCAAAATGTTTTTCGAAAACATTTTACCATGCTGTTTTTCAAAAATTATCTTTCATTTCAAATTGAATTTTCTAAAATTATATTAGCATGCTAGTATTGAAAACTATTCTTTTGATTTTAGTAAACCCTAAAGACACAAAGGAAGGTCTACTTAATGATCTACAAAGACTCCGAGGATGTGTCAAATTTAGGGGGAGTCTAAATCAAAAGAAATTCTAACAAGTTTAAAATTATTAGATAATTCGTATAATTTGAGTCAAACCTTAAGACTCAGAGGAAGATCGCTTGTAGTCAACAAGCTTCCTAGGACTGGGTCGAGTTAAGTGGGAGATCAAATTAAAAGAATTATTGAGCATTTTCAAAATTATATGTTTTCATGCATTGCACTTTTAAAATCCTTTTGAAAACTTAAACGATTACTCTTTCAAAATACTATCCTGTAAAATCATTTTGCTTATATATATCATCACTTTCAAAATTTTACGTGACTTTGGAATATTTTTAAAAATCTATTGAGAATACTTTTGAAAATAATATTTACTTGACTTTGGAAAATTTTCCAGGACACTTAAGGAAAGGTCCTTGTAGTTAACAAGGCTTCCTAGGATTGTGTTAGACTGGAAAATAAACCAAGTCTAGTAAAATATTGTGCCTCCAAAGTTGATACATTTTTCAAAATGTACTTGCATATATTTTTAAAATACTATCATTTTGGCTTATCAAAATTCTTTTGGAAATAATATTTACTTGAGTTGAAAAATTTCCAGGACACCTAAGGAAATTTCCTTGTAGTTAACAAGGTTTCCTAGGATTGTGTCAGACTGGAAAAGAAACTAAAGCAAGTAAAACATTATGTGTATGTACTTTCAAAAAGATAAGTCAAGTAATGTTAGTAATTTTCTTTGATATTTTAAAAGTACTTATGTTTTTCAAATTCATAATATCTTTCAAAATACTTATGCCTTTCAAAAGCTCAATAAAGTACTTGCATTCTTGTGCATTTTTCAAAATATTCAGAACAAGTAAACTTATTGTTTATCATATACACTTGACTCCAATTATGATTTTGAACATAAATTTTTCAGTCTTTCTAAATTTTTTATCATAACACTTGACATTACTTCGCTCAATTTTTTTTTCACAAGCTCTGATACACAAATTTAAATTTCTTTCAAAATATATTTTACAAAGTTTTTTTATTGATATAAGACCAAGGGGGAGAGTAGAAAAAGTGAAATTAAAAATTTCTTTCTTAAAATTTTTTTTCCCCTTTTCAAAGAAAGTTTTTCTTAGAATGGTCTAAAACACAAGAAAAAGAATTTCACATTAAGGGGGAGAAAAAGGAAAGAGAGAAAGGAATTTTTTTTAAAGTGCTTCAAAAATTTCGAAGTATTTCTAAGTGTTTTTCAAACTTGTTGAGTACATATTTTTTTCCTAAGTAAAATTTTCCTTAGTAAACAAATTTATTCCCAATTCTCAAAATTTGAAACTTTGTTTAAGGGAAATCTAGCTTCAAAATTTTGCCTAAATTTTGAAAAATGTTGCCTAAAATTTGAAACAAGTTTTGTTAGTGAAAATGCTTTTACTCCATTTTTTGAAAAACACTTTGTTAAAGACATGAAGCACTTAGGAAAACTCAAAAATCCCTGTTAGATACCTTGAACACCCATGTTTGTTTTTGATATATGTCAAAGGCGGAGGAAAGGTCAAAGTTAAGGATTTTGCAAGTATTCAGGGTTTTAGGGGGAGTATGAAAAAAAAAATTTTTTTGAAGATAAATTTCTTTTATATACTTCATTGTGTTTTTTTTCCTATACTTCATTGTGTTTTTACCTTCTTTTATTAACTGTTATAAGTTTTTACTTAACTTTGAATTGTGTTGCCATAAATCAAAAAGGGGGAGATTGTTGGTGCAGGAAGCACCATATCGAAACTTGTTTTGATATTGGCAAAGGATTCAAAGTTAAGTGTTATTTGTGATCTAATGTTGTTACTTGAGTGTGCAAAAACCAAGTCCTAGCGAAGGGCTGCTAGGCACCTGGCGAAGGGCTGCCAGGAAACCAAGTCCTAGCGAAGGGCTGCGAGGCAACTCGCGAAGGGCTGCCAGGAAACCAAGTCCTAGCGAAGGGCTGCTAGGCACCTCGCGAAGGGCTGCCAGGAAACCAAGTCCTAGCGAAGGGCTGCCAGGAAACCAAGTCCTAGCGAAGGGCTGCCAGGAAACAAAGCCCTAGCGAAGGACAGCTAGGCACCTGGCGAAGGACTGCCAGTTTACAAGACCTGACAAAGCACCGTCAGGCAAAAGTCCAACCAGAGGAACGGTTGGCATCAGGTAAATTCTCCCGAGAGGAGTAGGTGAGGACGCGTTCCCCGTCGAGAGAACAGTAGGCGTCGGTTCGACCTAGGGCTCCATTTTGGAGACCAAAGTCAGAACCAAGACAGCTAAGGCTGTATAAACTAATACTTTATTGCTTTATTGTGTTTTGGAGTAACCATGGATGCAGGACCAAAGGAAGGAGTGTCTGTAGCTCAGATAGCCTCAAAGGAGTGAGGTAGTACCTGAGTCGGGCGCCCGGAGTGTCCCGGGCGCCCCCATGGGCAATACAAAACAAGTAAAGTCAAGGGAGTTCGAATACAGGCTGGGCCGGGCTGACCCGGGCGCCCCCGTGCTCCCGAGCGCCCGCGCTGCTCCCGGGCGCCCCCTGCGCTACGGGCGCCCCCATGCGCAACCCGAACCCGAACCTCTGCGAAGCCGAGAGGATAAAGGTTTGACCGGTCAATCCGGGCGCCCCGAGCGCTCCGGGCACCCCGGTCAAAGCGGATCCAGAGGATCAGACGCGACCGAGAGCTCTGCGGATCAAAGGCCACGTGGGGGGCGCCCCCGACGTCCCGGGCGCCCCAGGCCCTATTTAAAGACCCTTCGACCAAGGCTTCAGGACATCACTTCCATTCAACGCCTCAAAGCTCTTCTTCTCTCGCGACTTGCTCCGGAAACCTTCCAACACGAGCCGATGACGTCCTGCTGCTCCGAGAAACCTTGTTTGGTCCTGCATCCAGGGTTAGTCCAAAAAGGGGGAGATAGTTGGTGCAGGAAGCACCATATCGAAATTTGGTCTTGCATCCAGGGTTAGTCCAAAAAGGGAGAGATTGTTGGTGCAGGAAGCACCATATCAAAATTTGGTCCTGCATCCACGGTTAGTCCAAAAAGGGGGAGATTGTTGGTGCAGGAAGCACCATATCGAACCTTGTTTTGATATTGGCAAAGGATTTAAAGTTAAGTGTTATTTGTGATCTAATGTTGTTACTTGAGTGTGCAGAAACCAAGTCCTAGCGAAGGGCTGCTAGGCACCTGGCGAAGGGCTGCCAGGAAACCAAGTCCTAGCAAAGGGCTGCTAGGCACCTGGCGAAGGGCTGCCAGGAAACCAAGTCCTAGCGAAGGGCTGCCAGGAAACCAAGTCCTAGCGAAGGGCTGCTAGGCACCTGGCGAAGGGCTGCCAGGAAACAAAGCCCTAGCGAAGGACAGCTAGGCACCTGGCGAAGGACTGCCAGTTTACAAGACCTGACAAAGGACCGTCAGGCAAAAGTCCAACCAGAGGAACGGTTGGCATCAGGTAAATTCTCCCGAGAGGAGTAGGTGAGGACGCGTTCCCCGTCGAGAGAACAGTAGGCGTCGGTTCGACCTAGGGCTCTATTTTGGAGACCAAAGTCAGAACCAAGACAGCTAAGGCTGTATAAATTAATACTTTATTGCTTTATTGTGTTTTGGACTAACCCTGGATGCAGGACCAAAGGAAGGAGTGTCTGCAGCTCAGATAGCCTCAAAGGAGTGAGGTAGTACCTGAGTCGGGCGCCCGGAGTGTCTCGGGCGCCCCCATGGGCAATACAAAATAAGTAAAGTCAAGGGAGTTCGAATACAGGCTGGGCCGGGCTGACCCGGGCGCCCCCGTGCTCCCGGGCGCCCGCGCTGCTCCCGAGCGCCTCCTGCGCTGCGGGCGCCCCCATGCGCAACCCGAACCCGAACCTCTGCGAAGCCGAGAGGATAAAGGTTTGACCGGTCAATCCGGGCGCCCCGAGTGCTCCGGGCACCCCGGTCAATGCGGATCCAGAGGATCAGACGCGACCGAGAGCTCTGCGGATCAAAGGCCACGTGGGGGGCGCCCCCGACATCCCGGGCGCCCCCAGGCCCTATTTAAAGACCCTTCGACCAAGGCTTCAGGACATAACTTCCATTCAACGCCTCAAAGCTCTTCTGCTCTTGCGACTTGCTCCGGAAACCTTCCAACACGAGCCGACGATGTCCTGCTGCTCCGAGAAATTCGATCTACTTCGGACGTCGGTAAAGAAGAGCGTGTTTTGTTTACTGCACTTAATTCTTTTAATCAAATTATTGTAAACTGTTTTGCGCCTATATAGAATTGCCCAAAGTAAACGGTCAACGACCGTGGGCCTTGGAGTAGGAGTCGACACAGGCTCCAAACCAAGTAAAACCTCCCATGTTTGCGTTGTGTGTTTTTAACTTCCGCTGTGCAATTGCTCTTTACGTAAATCCGAAAATTTTCCGATATTCACCCCCCCTCTATCGGTTTTATCGATCCAACACTTCGTTGTAGGCAGAGTAGCCTCTTATAGACTTTGAATAGCATCGAAAAAGACTAGGAAAGTTGAGTACAAGGTTGATTACTAAACCTAGCTTCTAGGGGCTATTTATAGCTCAAAAACACAAGTTACAATTGTGTTGATGTGGACCTGAGGTGCCTCAGTTGTGATCTGAGGTGCCTCAAATGGATAAAGTTCTATCCACGAAGCCAACGGTAAGCTGTTAATAAACTTAGTTCGAAGCACCTCAGTTCTGATCTGAGGTGTCTCAGATTCAAACTAAGGTGCCTTAGCTCTGCGCAAATGCAAGGCTGCTGCTTTGCAACTGAGGTATCTCACTCAGCAACTGAGGTGCTTTTCTGCAGGTCAAAGTCAACATCCAAGTTGACTTTGACTACTCCGTCCTTCTTTCGCTTGGGTATTTTCTGGCCAACCAAAGAGGCTCACCCGAACCCGACTCTGGCCTTTCGCCTCAAACGAGCTTCTTCCCCAGCTTCTTGTTCCTCGGACGGCGCACACGCTCTTCTCGCTCCACCGGTATACTCTTTCGCAGTCTTCGCGTCTCTCGGATGCACCGAGCCTGTTAGCTCCCTTCCCCGTGCCATCCTTCTCATCTACTGCATCTTTCGTTCTACTTCCTACGCTCCTAGGCTCTTGAACACTTAGACACAGGGATCTTAATAGACTAGGACCTATCTTGACTTGGTTGATCACATCAAAAACACCTTGTGGTACTTATAATCTCCCCCTTTTGATGTGCATCAACCTATGTTAAGTTAAGGTAAACATACATGAAAATAACATTGATTATTGAAGACAATAAAATAAATGTTGCTATTTAGCACACAAAATAATGCAATTAAATTTCAAAATGACTTCCCCCTTAACTTATACTTCATTATTCTCCCCCTTTGATCACATTAAAAAAAATGGGGTTAAGCAAAAGGTGATCATAAGAGAGCATGTTTTCAAAAATAATGAATTTATTCAACAAAATGAATTCAAAATTGATCTAGGAACCCAATACAAATTTCTACCTACATGATTAATTAAGAATTTTGGAAGAATATAATTTCAAGACACTTTTATAATCTGACCCCTATAGTTCATAATATACCAGTTAAGACCTCTATTATAAAAATTATTTTTAGGAGAGAAATTTGAACTAATATATGCATAATCATTTTCTAATTTTGCTACTTATTGCTTTAATCTTTCATTTTCATGCTTTAAAAAATCATACATTTCTAATTGGTAGGAATGAGCTAATTCTTTTTTTTTTAAGTCTATATTCTTTGTCCTTAATTTACATAGTGATTTAAGTAGGGATCTAATACCACAGTGTAGTTTATCTAGAGGAAGCTTGCATGCCTCACTTACTATATCGTCATGTCTGAAACTAGATGCTCCCCCTTCACTGCTGCTTTCTTCTATTGAGTCTCCCTCTTCATCGATGCTCATGTTGGAGGTGGATGCTTCATCATCCTCTTTTTGATGACTTGCTATGTAATGCCCCAAATTTTGGGCTTGCTTCCGATTGTAAAAAGGGCACAAAAATATCGATATATATTATCAGATTGTATGACATTTATTTCATAAATGAATAAAATTTACCTTTTTGTGATTTCATGATTTAATGTTATGTGATTTCATTAGAAAAGATTAGGAATATGTAAATTGCATAAATTAGAATATGTGATTTCATGAATTGGAATATGTGATTTCATAAATGTGATTTGAGAATATGGGAGTGAATTGGGCTAATGGGCTTTGCAAAAGTGAAAAACCAAAGAGGAGCAAAAATATGCTCTTGCCGAGGATCGAACCTTGGAACTCTTGGTAAGCAAAGCCTTGAAAAGCAACGAAGTAACCAATTCACCCAGCAGGGGATTGCTGAGAGGAAGGAAGGGAAATTCTTGTTAAGGGTTAGGGAATGTGAAAGGGTAGAGGAAGAGGCTCTTGATCAGAAACCCCTTGGTGAAGGGACACTTGGAGAAGAGGCACTTTGTCTCTTCCCTTAGTATAAATAAGAGGGAGTGCTAAGGGGCTAACCATCATTGTTGCAAACCCCTCACTCACTCTCCCTCTTCAATTTTCGAAAATCCAAGGGAAGGGTCTCATCCTAAGGGACACTCCCAAGACCCCATTGAAGGTTTGAATCTCTTGCAAGGCAAGAAGAAGTCAAGGACCTCAAGAGCAAGGACAAGCACATCCCCTCCGAACTAAGGGTATACCTTAAGGATATTTAGCGAAAGAAGTAAGTGCCCCTCACCTGTAGCATAATTGCTGTGTATGATTTCCTTCTTCTTGTAGTTTGCAAAAATGGGGATTTGCCCTAGGTAAGTTTCGGCCACCCCTTAAGGGAAAGCCTTGGTTACTTTTTGATACATGAGAAGACCCCTTGGAACCTAGGGTATACCTATATGTTGATTTCCTTCAAGTTGTGATAACAAAAATTAGGGTTTGCACCCCCTACAAGTTTCGGCCAAGACATGGAAAAATTAGGGATTCAAGGGTTGAATTACTCTATGATGTATCTTATGTTAGTGTATGACATGATAGTGTAGATAAGGTGTTTGTATAAATGGTTGTATGAATGTTTGATTTTAAAAACCCTAAATCCCCCTACCCTACACTTTCGGCCAACCCTAGAAGAATTAGGGTTTAGGGTGCATGATTAACCTATGATGAAATCCATGTTTAATAATGTTGCATGATATGTAAGTGAGGTGTTTGTGTAAATGTTTGTGTGAAGGTTTGATTTCCAAAAACCCTAATCCCCCTACCCTACACCATTCGGCTAACACCCTAGAGTTAGGGTTTGTAAAGGATAAACTACCCTATAGATATGCTTATGTTTGGGATGATGATATGTATATGCAAGTGATGTTTAAATGGAATGTTTGATTGGAAAACTTAATTTTTCCCTAGCATGTGATATTCGGCCAAAGCATGGAACATTAGGTTTATGAAGGTTGATTACCCCATGATGTATGCTATGCTTAGTATGATACATGATGTATATATATATGATACTTGTATGGGATGTTTGAGGTCAAAAACCTAAGCTACCACCACCCTTAACTTTCGGCCAAAGGGCCCTATACTTGGGATTGGATTAATAAATACCATGCATGATAATGATCTTGTGTAGGATATGACATGCTTGTGTGAATCTTGATATGTTGATTGGAATGCATGCTAGCCAAATTACAACTTTCGGCCAAGAGAGAACTCTTAGACCCTAGCCTTGGTTGCTCTCATGAAATGCATGCTTTATACTATGCTAGTTATCAAGATTATGAATGTATACATATGTATAAAAATGAGCCCTATAGGGCATGGACGAAGAAGGCTTAGGGCCTAAAGAATGCTTCCCTAGAAGGTTGGGACTAAGAGCATACTTTATGAAAATGAAGAACATGATAACTATTTTATTTTGTAATGGCTTGTACTATAGACTCTTAAAGCGAGTCAAATGATTATGATACTAGGCTGAAGGACTTTTGAGAAGGCCTAGTAAACCCTAGTGGTTCGGGATTAGCTACCTCGTTCCTATTCAGGGGCGCGCGCAAAACATGAAGTACAAGCCGGGCCCTAATGATTATGCTATGTTCAAGTATTATGTTTATATGTTTTCAAAAGAACATTCCTATGAAGTTAACATGCTTAGATGTTTAAATGCTTACCATGCTTGAATGTGATATATTCTCTTACCTTTTCATGATATCCGGTTTTGTGAGTAGGACAGGGTCTTACTAAGCTATTGCTTATCGTTTAGTGTTTTCCATTATGCTACAGATAAAGGATGCTAAGCCATGGAGGCTGCGGGAGAAGGGCAAGTGTGTGTGTGATAGTGCTGGTGGATAAAAAGGATCTTGCTCTTAGTTGCTTCAAGTTTTGGAACTTGTCATGTTAAACCCATGTTATGTTTGCTATGTTTGAAGATGAATAAAAATAATCATGCTTCCGCTACATGAACCTTGCATGCTAAAATGATACATATGCCCATGCATAGATTAGATAGAAAAATATGAATGCATGCGTGTAGTTGTAATGTACGAAAATTAAAGTAGCGCCGCCGAATCCCTAGGGGATTAAGGGCGGGCGTTACATGCTATTAGTGTAAGTCCGGTGTAGGCCTCGATCTCGGATTCATCGAAAGATGAGTCGTCCCTTGTTGCTTTCAGATTTTTATGCTTTGACTTATTATCTTTCTTCTTGTTCTTCAGTTTTGGACATTGTTCCTTTATGTGACCTTCTTCGTCACAGTGGTAGCATCTAACTGGTCTCTTTCTCGGAGAGCGTTTCTGTCACGCCCCGAGGAGCTGCCCGTCCGATACTGACCGGACTGCCGCTCCCTCGATCGACGGACAATTCAGAAACCTAACCTCTACGACCACTACCTCAGATAGCTGTACCGCAGCCTATAGGGCTGGAACAACCGTCTGAAATACACATAAGCGAGACGACGATAAAAGCTGCGTACCGGTACGACTTACGACAAACGCAAAGCACAAGGCCACCATGACTCGCAAAAGTACAACTATACCGCCGTAAAAATGACAAAACCAAACACGAATACAACAGCGGAAAAGTAAAGTAAAAGAAACAAAAAACGGGTACCAACATGTACCACCAACAGAGTAAAGGAAACATCCCGGAATCATCTCGAAAGAATACGCGACTGGGACAGGCTGCCGGGCACTCCAGACAATCATCCTGAAATAAAAACAGGGAGCTAACGGGGTGAGTCACAATACTCAGCGGATATCTCATCAGATATACAAGATAGTCTAAGCTAGCAATAGCGTAACAAGCTATCGAAATAAGCACAGGTACAGGCAGTGGTAAGTACAACTGAAACAGAAATAGCAAATACCATACCAATGTGGCTGAGTCGGCGAAACCAGATATAAGGGTCTCCTGTATGTGCATGTCAATCATATGCAACATCCAAGTATAACAAGCACGAGCAAATACAAACCATACGTATGCACATGGTGCGATGACATGGTCACCTCTGTCGCCGGTCAGACATCGTCACCTATGTACGGGAGGAAGCTGAATGGAGGCCACCCTCCGGCGTAGAGCTGTGACTGCCGTCCGTACTCTGCCATCACTGCTCCTGAGCGACCGAGTAGACGGTATGCTGTCGGCGTAACACCCCTACCCCATAACCTATCCGGGGGATATCTCTACCTGAATGTTTCCTCACTGTCGGAGTAACATCCCTACCCCAGGCCCTCTATGGGGGATATCTCTACCTGAGTGTTAACACCTACCCCATGTATATAAATGGGGGAGAGACCTCTCTCTCTCATCTCCTGGTATATGGACTACTCAAGGAGGGACCTCTGCCTGCCACCACGCTCCGATTCACTAACCCATGAGTGCATGAGCTGAGCAGCACAGAGCACACTATCCATACTCCGTCAACCACTAACCCATGAGTGGTCGTATGGATAGGTCAGTATGACTGTCAACCTGACTCACCCATAAGGGGGCCCCTGATCGACAGTGATGCACAGTGCACGATGATGCATGACTCTGGTCAAACAGCATCCACTATCTAGTCCATCTATATCAACATGATATGCAAGGATCGTAGATAATGCACCATAGCCTAGGTCCTAAAGGTATAGGTATCATATGCCAGATATATCATAAACAGTATCAGCCAAGGTAGAGCAAGTATAAAATACTACATTACCTTACCGCTAAACATAGCATATCAAGCATATCAACTATGACTAATCTAAAAGATAAGTCAGAGGTACCCGCCTCCGATATAGAAGTCCGCAAACGTCGAGAACCCCCCGTCCAAAATATAATATCCGCGACAAGAATCTAAGTCAACACCCTGCATAACAGAATAATAATTATTTAGCAAAAACCATACAAGATATACATAGCTAAATAACTATTAAAATTAATCAAGGTTAATTAATTAACCTAACCTTTATACTATATACAGACCCATGTTAATCCCAAATCAATTAACCCTTGGTCAGTCCCCTTCCACTCACGGCCACAAAGTGCCCCAAGAACCCAAAACCCTAATTAACATGTAGTAACATTCTACAGGAACAGAGGCACACGGCCAAGAACAGAAAAGTAGGGAACTCAGCTAAAATCGATCAGCAACCCACAAACCTCACAAGAACAACCCAATCCAATACCGTACAGAGAATACCCTCAATCTCAGCAATTTCCTTTCAAAACACCAATCGACTACTCATCAAGCGACCTCATAACAGATCAAAACAGAGACCATTCCCAAATCAATTCCGATCAAAAACTAATTCAACCAAGAACAGATCTAAGCAATAAGAGCAAGATATACACCTACCCTGATTGAATCCATCCATGATCAGAAACTACCGAGAACACCCACTCAAACAAGATCGCAACATGAACTTCCAACCCAGGAACAGAACTCCAACTAATAATTTAATCTATTAACAGATCAAAAGGTTCAAACAACTAATTATGAACATCACAATCACAACAACACCCTTACCTGACGACCGCTTAATCGATGCAAGAAAGCTGCCCTCGTCCGTCGAAATCTCCAACAGCGATCGCCTAACCTTGTGCCAAGTCATACCCGTGATCAGAAATAAACCCTAATCCACCATGATCTATTCGATCAAAACTGAAAGAACACAGAAGAACCACTTACCCCTTTGGTTTTCCCCCAAATGGCGAACCCTAATTTTTAGAGAGTTTCCCCAAATCACTACTCTGGAACAAAACAACAAGAATAGGAATTCATCAACTAAACCCCTCCAAGTTAATCAAGATCGTGCAGTCCCAAAACGGAAACAAATCGGACCCCAAATCCGAGAAAAACCTAGCCACATCACAGACAAAGGCGCTACTTACCTCCGAAAGATATTCGACGACCACTCGCGTACTCGGAGGTTGATTCAAGGTGGGAGAGACGAAACCGAATGCAGAGACACGGAGTACTCCGCAACACCTTCGTCGTCGTGTGGAAGTCACGACCGACGATCGCCGGAGGAGAAGAGTCGGATCACCCCGCGTCGAGAGAACAGAAAATGAGGAGTGGAAACGATCTGATCTGAGATCAGTCGAAAAGGAACGAAAGGGTAAGTTATAAGGCTAACCCTCTTACGCTTTGCCCCCTCGAAATTCGGCTTTTTGCACAATAACCCTCAATTTTTGAGTATTTCCCTTTTTGCCCCTAATTTTATTCTGTCTTTTAACATTCTCCCCCACTAACAAAAATTTGGTCCCCAAATTTACCATTGCTCATAGTAGATACTAACAGCAGTATATATGAAGTATGTGCGCTGAAATGAAATAACAATACATACCTCAGTCGAATAAATAGGGATATCGAGCTCGGATAGTGTCCTCGAGCTCCCAAGTCGCCTCTGCATCCGAGTGATGCTGCCATCCGACCCTGACTAGTCGGATCATCTTGTTCCGTAGCTGACGCTCGCGGAACCCCATGATCCGTACAGGTACCTCCTCATAAGTAGCGTCGGGCTGGAGCGGAACAGGCACCTCGGATAAGATGTGTGTGGGATCTGGCACATAAGCTCTCAGCATGGATACATGAAACACGTCGTGGACGCCGGCCAAAGATGGCGGAAGAGCTAGGCGGTAAGCTATGGCTCCAATCCTCTCCAAAATCTGAAACGGGCCCATATATCGTGGAGCTAGCTTACCTCTGAGACCAAAACGTTTCACCCCCTTCGTGGGTGAAACTCGAAGAAAAACATGGTCACCAGCAGAGAACTCTAAGGGTCTACGTCTCCGGTCAGCATAACTCTTCTGGCGATCCTGTGCTGCTGATAATCTCTGTCTGATAGTCCGTACTAACTCTGCCTCCTGCTGAGCTCTCTCTGGTCCTATCAGCTGGGCCTCCCCAACCTCCTCCCAGAGGGTGGGTGTCCGACATGGCCTACCATACAACGCCTCATACGGCGCCATCTGAATCGCCGAATGATAGTCGTTGTTGTAGGCGAACTCCACCAAGTGTAAATGATCCTCCCAGCTGCCTCCGAAATCCAGAACGCATGATCTCAGCAGGTCCTCTAATGTCTGAATCGTACGCTCTGACTGACCGTCTGTCTGCGGGTGAAATGCCATACTGAACCGAAGATCCGTCCCCAAGGCTCTCTGCAGGCTCTGCCAAAAACGAGAAGTGAATCGAGGATCTCTGTCCGATATAATGCTCAGGGGTACTCCGTGCAATCTGACGATCTCTCGACAATATAACTCCGCTAACCTGTCAAGGGAATCGTCCTCCGCATAGCTAAGAAATGTGCCGATTTGGTTAATCGATCAACGATCACCCAAATCGCATCATGCCCTCTCCTAGTCCTGGGCAGTCCCACCACAAAATCCATCGTAATGTGTTCCCATTTCCACTCGGGAATGGGAATCCTCTGAAGTAACCCAGCAGGTCTCTGGTGCTCTGCCTTAACCTGCTGGCAGACGAGACATCTAGCAACAAAACTCGCAATGTCTCTCTTCATGTTGTTCCACCAATAGGAACGCCTCAGATCACGATACATCCGAGTCCCGCCTGGGTGTATAGCGAACCGCGAACGATGAGCCTCCTGTAACAACTCCTCCATGACTGGGTGCGACTCTGGCACACATAGTCTCCCTCGGAAAAACAGAATGCCCTCATCGTCCCGCGTAAAGTCAGACGGCTGCCCGGCGGAAATGCGACTGCCCAGAGACTGCAGATGATGGTCACTAGCCTGCGCCTCTCTGATCCTGGACCTAATAGCTGACTGCGCAACCATAGTCACCAGCAAACCTCTCTCTGTCTGGGACCGCTCCTCTAATCCCAGCTCCAAAAAACTCTGAATCAACTCTGTGACAATCACCCGCTGACAGGCTAAGACTGCTCTGGTCTTCCTACTCAGTGCGTCCGCTACCACATTGGCTTTCCCAGGATGATAGCCAATGGTGCAATCGTAGTCCTTCAGGAACTCCATCCATCTCCTCTGTCGAAGATTCAGCTCTCGCTGAGTGAAGAGATACTGAAGACTCCGGTGGTCCGTGAAGATCTCGAAGGTGATCCCGTAAAGAAGGTGCCTCCAGATCTTCAGCGCAAAAATAATAGCGGCCAACTCTAAATCGTGGACGGGTTAGTTCCTCTCATGCTCCTTCAGCTGCCGAGAAGCATAAGCAACCACCCGTCCATGCTGCATGAGTACCGCGCCCAATCCCAGGAGTGATGCATCAGTGAACAGAGTGAATCCATCCTCTCCTGAAGGTAGTACTAAAACTGGCGCAGATACCAGCCTCTGCTTCAGCTCCTGAAAGCTGGTCTCGCAATCGTCAGTCCATACAAACTTCACGCCCTTCCTGGTCAGGCGCGTGAGTGGAGAGGCAATGCTGGAGAATCCCTCGACAAAGCGTCGGTAATAGCCAGCCAAACCTAGAAAACTGCGCACGTCATGGACTGACTGGGGCTGCTCCCAACTGGTGACTGCCTCGATCTTCTGGGGGTCTACTGAGATGCCGCCACTGGATACTACATGTCCAAGAAAACCCACAGAAGATAACCAAAATGCACACTTGCTGTACTTCGCATAGAGCTTCTCCTTTCGGAGAACCTCCAAAACGATGCGAAGATGGCGAGTGTGCTCCTCCTCGGACCGAGAATATATCAGGATATCATCGATGAATACTATAACAAACTGATCCAGGTACGGGAGGAATACCCTGTTCATGAGATCCATGAACACGGCCGGGGCATTGGTGAGCCCAAATGGCATCACCAAGAACTCATAATGCCCATAACGGGTGCGAAATGCCGTCTTCTGGATGTCTGAATCCCTGACTCTCAGCTGATGATAACCAGATCGCAAATCAATCTTGGAGTACACAGAGGTACCCCTCAGCTGATCAAAAGATCATTATACGCGGCAGAGGATACTTGTTCCTGACTGTGACTGAGTTAAGCTGTCTATAATCAATGCAAAGTCGCATAGAACCGTCCTTTTTCTTCACAAAAAGGACCGGAGAACCCCACGGAGAAACACTCGGTCGGATAAATCCACGATCTAGTAACTCCTGGAGTTGGACCTTCAGCTCGTCCAACTCTCGCGGTGCCATCCGATATGGTGCCTTCGATGCCGGCGCAGTCCCCGGTATCAACTCAATAGCAAACTCGACCTCCCTCCGGGGAGGCAAGCCCGGTAACTCATCTGGAAATACATCCGGAAAATCCCTGACCACTGGAACGTCGGAGATCTGAGGAGTACTACCCTCTGAGGTGCTAAGTAATGACACCAGAAAACCCTGACAACCCTGCGTAATGAGTCTCTGCGCCTGTAGTGCGGAGATAACCGCTATACCGTCATCCCGGATGCCAAGGAATTTCCACGAGGGTTGGTCTGGAGGTCGGAAAGTGACCACCCTCGAATGGCAGTCAACGGTGGCATGTGATGTCGTGAGCCAGTCCATGCCCAGAATGATGTCGAACTCTATCATATCCAGCACAGACAGGTCCACGGTAAGGGTGACCCTCCCAAAATCCAGGGGACACCCTCTGACCTCCTGGGTAACCTCCAGAACATCTCCTGAAGGTAAGGACACTGATAACCGATGTGCCCTAAGGGTCGGCAACCTACAGATCTTGCTCAAGAATGCCCGTGAAATAAAAGAATATGAACTACCAGTATCTATGAGCAAATCTGCAGGGAATGCATAAAGTAAAACTGTACCTCGGAAAACGGATCCATCCGCTCGATGAGCCTCCTCCCGGGTAACAGCATACACCCGACCCGACTCTGGTGGGGGTGGAGGTGGGGGTAATGCCTGAACAGTCGGTACCGAAGGTAGCTGAGGCACCGGTGCTCCAGAAATCTGAGACTGCTGATAGACCGGTAGCTGATACCCGGCATACAACTGCTGACGAGGCTCTGAAACAGAAGGCTGAAATGGAGACTGGGATGCCACAGATGATGATGCAGCCTCCTGACCCTGACCAAATAAGCAGTAGAGCTGAATCGGTGGAGTGGCAGTCTGCTGCTGTCGGGTAGAAGTCTGGGCCTTCCGAGCTCCTCGCTGGGTCCCCGACTGGCCAGAAGATCCTCCTCCAGCTGTGCCTCTAGTACCCGCATCCTGAACTCTCTGCGGGCAGTCACGCCTCTGATGGCCAGGCTGTTTGCAATGGAAACAAACAGCCCATCCAATAGTACAACCCGACTTATCGTGCCCCTTGGAACCACACCAAGTGCACTGATAAGTCGTGGTCCTCTGCTGATCCTGTCCTGAGGCCTGAGTAGCTCCTGACGTAGAACCTCCCTCCTTCCGAGGCCGAGAGGCGGCCCCAGAAGCATCCTGCGTCGACTGCTCCTGTCTGCCCCGCTTCCGCGAGGACTGAGACTGAGAAGTCTGTGAGGTCTTCTTCTCCTTCTTCCGCTCTGATGATAGTCTCTGCTGCATCGCCTCAACATGTAAGGCGCGGTCCAGTGCCTGTCCGTACGAGGTCAGATCCCAGGGAATCATCCGAGACTGGATGTAGGAAGCCAACCCTCTAACGAAATGGCGCATCCTCTCACGATCTCCGGGAAACATCTCAGGACAACTCTCGGACAGTCGGTGGAACTCTGCATCATAATCTGCCACCGACTGCTCTCCCTGACGAATCTCCAAGAACTCCTGCCATCGGGTCAGCTGCTGGGCAGCTGGGAAGTACTGAGTGGTGAAGGCCTGGCGAAATCTCTCCCAAGTGACCGGCTGAGTGCCCATAACCGATCGCTGAGTGATCCACCATGTCTCCGCTCGACCGCGCAGATGATATGCCGCAAGCTCAACCCGCTCCAGGTCAGTACACTCTAGGTATGGGAATGTCCTCTCTAGCGTCTCCAACCAAGAGTGAGCCACGGTCGGATCAGCAGCTCCCTGGAACAGGGTAAGACGGCCCTTGGCCGCCTGTGCTAATGCCGGAATCCGAGCCACAGATCGGCTCGGAACAGTAGTAGTAGAAGAAGGTGCCGCCGGGGGTAATGCAGAATCTCCAGATGGTACAGTCGGTCCCGACGGCTGTATCGGCTGCGCAGTCTGAGGCTCTGACTGAACAGGAGCAGATGCTGGTGGAGCAGATGGTGGGGCAGCCTGTGTCTGAAACATCTGCTGCATCATCTGCTGCTGGTGTGTCAACTGCTGCATCATCTGCTGGCCATGCTGCTGCTCATCTGCTGTGCTGCCATCTGCTGCTGCATCATCTGCTGCATCATCGATGATGTAGTATCCTGAGGAGCTGCAGCAGGCGCCACTGGGACTGACGCTGGGGTGGGTCCTACCGGAGGTACCACCGGTACTGTAGTCAGAAGTGGCGACGGTATCCGAGGGGACTGAGATCTCTGATCATCATGAGTCTCGGAAGAAGATCGTCCTCGGCCACGAAACCCTGTCCGTGTCCGTCTCATAGGAACCCCCTCTGTCCTAGACACCGTCGCTCGCTGAGACACTCGCGTCGTCCGATGCGAGGGTCGACCCGGCCCACCAGGTCGGCGGGGTGGAGTCAACTCAATGCGTCGCGACATACCTGTAGGGATACGCCAATTATTATTACTTGCCTTAAAAATTCTAGAACTAATAGCAAAACCTGCACAGAATGTAAGATCGTCGTCTGGAGCTGTCCTGTCGCCGCCATGTCCCAATCATGTCCAACGAGAAAATAACTCCGACAAAAAATCCGAAAACACCCACAAGATCACAAGGTATCTCGAGAACCTGGGCTCTGATACCAAATAAATTGTCAAGCCCCGAAGAGCTGCTCGTCCGATACTGACCGGACTGCCACTCCCTCGACCGACGGACAATTCAGAAACTTAACCTCTACGACCACCTCAAGTGGTTGTACCATAGCCTATAGGGCTGGAACAACCGACTAAAATCAACGAAACGAAAACGACGACAAAAACTGCGTACCGGTACGACTTACGACAAAACACAAAGCACAAGGCCTCCATGGCTCACAAAAGTACAACTATACCGCCGTATAAAAGAACACGACCAAACACGAATACAGCAGTGGAAAAGTAAAGTAAAAGAAATAGAAAACGGTACCAACATGTACCACCAACAAAGTAAAAGAAACATCCCGGAATCCTTTCGAAGAAAATACGCGAACTGGAACAGAAAATACCAAACCAATATGGCTGAGTCGCCGAAACCAGACATAAGGGTCTCCTGTATGTGCATGTCATACATATGCAACATCCAAGTATAACAAGCACGAGCAAATGCAAAATATACGTATGCACATGGTGCGATGACATGGTCACCTCTGTCACCGGTCAGACATCGTCACCTATGTACGGGAGGAAGCTGAACGGAGGCCACCCTCCGGCGTAGAGCTGTGACTGCCGTCCGTACTCTGCCATCACTGCTCCTGAGCGGCCGAGTAGACGGTATGCTGTCGGCGTAACACCTCTACCCCATGACCTATCCGGGGGATATCTCTACCTGAATGTTTCCTCACTGTCGGAGTAACATCCCTACCCCAGGTCCTCTATGGGGGATATCTCTACCTGAGTGTTAACACCTACCCATGTATCTAAATGGGGGAGAGACCTCTCTCTCTCATCTCCTGGTATATGGACTACTCAAGGAGGGATCTCTGCCTGCCACCACGCTCCGATTCACTAACCCATGAGTGCATGAGCTGAGCAGCACAGAGCACACTACCCATACTCCGTCAACCACTAACCCATGAGTGGTCGTATGGATAGGTAAGTATGACTGTCGACCTGACTCACCCATAAGGGGGCCCCTGATCGACAGTGATGCACAGTGCACGATGATGCATGACTCTGGTCAAACAGCATCCACTATCTAGTCCACCTATATCAACATGATATGCAAGGATCATAGACAAATGCACCATAGCCTAAGTCCTAAAGGTATAGGTATCACATGTCAGGTATATCATAAACAGTATCAGCCAAGGTGGAGCAGGTATACAATACTACATTACCCTACCGCTAAACATAGCATATCAAGCATATCAACTATGACTAATCTAAAAGATAAGTCAGAGGTACCCGCCTCCGATATAGAAGTCCGCAACCGTCGAGAACCCCCCGTCCAAAATATAATATCCGCGACAAGAATCTAAGTCAACACCCTGCATAACAGAATAATAATTATTTAGCTAAAACCATACAGGATATATATAGCTAAATAACTATTAAAATTAATCAAGGTTAATTAATTAACCTAACTTTTGTACCATATATAAACCTAAGTTAATATCACATCAATTAACCCTTGGACAGTCCCCCCCTCAACTCACGGCCCCAAAGTACACCAAGAACCCAAATAGATCGCAGCAATAAACCCTAGATCATGGTAACCCCCAACAGAAGAATGACACAAACAACCCAAGTCAACACAGAGCACCATGAACAGATCACAATAGTGATCAGAAACCAAAACACACTAATCTGTTCCAAGGCTCTCGACAATCCTAAACCAATCAACCTTAATAGAGTAACAACAACAGCCAAAAATCAGAGATCAAGATTGATTAGTAATTGACCACAAACAGTAGGAAGCGAAGCAGCATTTCAAATCAAGAACACAAAATTCGTCCAGACCTACAAAATTCAGTGAACTCACCAAGTTGAGATCTCGTACCTGAAAGAACAAATTCCGTCTTCCGATTGATACCCCCAGCTCAAGATCAATGCAAATACAGAAATCGAAATCCAAATACCAACTCAAAGCCTAAGCCACAGATCCCATTCGACACCACCTCGAGATCAATCGAAACCCAGTCGAAGAACCACTTCTTACCTAATTCCAAAATCAAACCCCTATCAGCCACAAGATCGAGTTCAAATTTACACATAACAGCCCAACTCACCTGGCGTGTATACTGGCAGAACCCTTCAACCCCGAATCATAACCACTGCTCAAGATCCTGCTTCCCTCCTCAAGATCGCGCAAGAAGGAGATGACCAATACTGGAAACCGAATCACCCAGACAAGGAAGAAGAGAAATCAGCCAGCCGAAATCGCAAATCACCCACCTCCACACTTCAAACCAAGGCCAAGGAAGAAAACCCTTACCTCGATCTGCCCTGGATGGAGAAGAAAAGAACCGAAAACCTCGATCAAACCCAATGGAGAAGAGGAGGGAACGAAGACCTCGATACAACTTCAGAGGAAAAACGAGGTACTCTCCGGTGTCGCCTGCTCGCCGCACGAGATCGAGTCGCCGGCTTGTGGAGCTTCGTTCGGAAGAGAAGAAATCGCACGGGTCGCGTGAGGTCGGTGAGCTGGGAGGAGAAGAAAAGGAATGGAGAGGGTTTGCGAGGGCTGGGCTCGGGATCGGCCCAAATAACCTAAGGAAACATACCTCTTTTGCAATTTGACCCTTCCCTTTCATTAAATCCCCTACGTAATCCTAAATTTCCAGTCCTTTTGCCTTTAAGCCCTTAAAATTTTTTCGTATTTTAACATTCTCCCGCACTAATTAAAATTTGGTCTCCAAATTTGTCATTGCTAATAGTAGATACTAACAGCAGTATATATGAAGTATGCATGCTGAAATGAAATAACAGTACATACCTCAGTCAAATACATGGGGATATCGAGCTCGGATAGTGTCCTCGAGCTCCCAAGTCACCTCTGCATCCGAGTGATGCTGCCATCCGACCCTGACCAACCGGATCGTCTTGTTCCGTAGCTGACACTCCCGGAACCCCAAGACCCGTACAGGTACCTCCTCATAAGTAGTGTCGGGCTGGAGCGGAACAGGCACCTCGGATAAGATGTGTGTGGGATCTGGCACATAACCTCTCAGCATAGATACATGAAATACGTCGTGAACTCCGGCCAAAGACGGTGGAAGAGCCAGACGGTAAGCTACAGCTCCAATCCTCTCCAGAATCTGAAATTGACCGATATACCGTGGAGCTAGCTTACCTCTGAGACCAAAACGTTTCACCCCCTTCGTGGGTGAAACTCGAAGAAAAACATGGTCACCAGCAAAAAACTCTAATGGTCTGCGTCTCCGGTCAGAATAACTCTTCTGGCGATCCTGTGCTGCTGATAATCTCTGTCTAATAGTCCGTACTAACTCTGCCTCCTGCTGAGCTGACTTCAAATTTGCACGAAACCCTAGGTCGAACCGGTACGAGTTCCTATCCCCGAGAACTCGCCCTTCACCTACTCCTTTCAGGAGACAGTTGCCACCCAGTCCTTCGGATAGACTTTTGCTTAGCCTCCGATTACTCCGAATCTCGAGACGCCCGAACCTCGACCCGTCTCTACTCCTGTCCTTAGTCATCGCTCAGCTAAGTTGCTTTAGTCCCTCGGACTAAGTCTTCATTTCCTAGCAGTCCTTCGCTAGGTGACTAGCAGCCCTTCGCTAGGTCTTCTATGCCTAGTAGTCCTTCACTAGGTGCCTAGCAGCCCTTCGCTAGGTCTTAGGGTTACGATACCTAGTAGTCCTTCGCTAGGTGCCTAACAGCCCTTCGTTAGGTCTTAGGATTTCGATACCTAGCAGCCCTTCGCTAGGTGCCTAGCAGCCCTTTGCTAGGACTTAGGGTTACGATACCTAGATTAATGCCTAGCAACCTTTTGCTAGGACTTAGGGTTACGATACCTAGATTAACTAGGACTTTTCTTCAACTTTGGTTACTTCTCTCTTACTCCCCTTTGTCTGTTCAATGTATCACTGACTTAAGTGTATTGTCAAACATTAAAACACTTAAAGAGGAATATTATTGATGCAACTTGCACCAACACAAGACGGAGTGTCCGAACCTAAAGGAGACTAAGAAGAATAGAAGGAAAAATGCACTTCAAGCAACGTGGGACGAGCCCTCCTCCTCCTCCGAAGAAGAGGTTCCACAATCAAACCTACTCGCACTAACCGCTTCAGAAGAAGTTGAGTCCGAGTTAGAATCAGAACAGGACGACGACAGACTGACATTTTCAGAAGACGGCGAAATCAAGGTAAGTGGTTTTACTAGAAGTCAGTTAAGTGAATTAATCTCTTATCTTTCTCGAGATTTGGCGAAAGCCAAACTCCGAGTCAAATCCCTCCCACAGGAAGTAAAACTCCTAAAAGAGGGAGCTGACTCTAGACCCTTAACCGAGAAAGTTCAGGAAGGAACCTTTACTCAAGTTGAAAAACTTGAGAAAGAGAACTCCTCCCTGAAAACTCAGGTTAAGGACCTTAGATCAGCTTTAGAACGATTTACCTCTGGTTCCAAGGGTCTTGACATGATCCTTGGAAAACAGAAATCAATTTTAAATCGATCCGGACTAGGCTATAGAACCAAGTCTCGACAAAGATCCTACTTTGCTGTACTGAACCAGTCCAGATCTAAAGTTCAGGCATGGGTACCAAAACTATGCCTGAACAAACAAACTGGATCGAATCAATAATGGATCCCCAAGGACAAGATTCACATCTTGCCAGACCATTATCGTGGCTTTAGTCCAGGGGGAGCCAAATTGAAAACAATATTTATTATTAGATAAAATTCAATTCTTGCTTGCAATTTGCATGATTGATTGTTTATTTAATTTTTGCAATTTACCATGCTTAGACTTAGGAATGGTTAGTTTAAGGACCAAACCAACTTAACTGAAAATTGACAACATAGTATTGGGAGGAGGTGAGATGATAGTACGTTAGGGAAACCAATTCTAATAAGATTAAGTATACTTGGTCTCTTTAGACTGGTGAAACTAGCCGAAGCTACCAATCCAAGACCCAAACTAGTTAGACCAGAATTTTTCAAAGAATAATCTTGAAAATGAAATTTCATTGAAAGACTTTGTCAAGGAAAGGGTTGATGATCTAATAAGGCTACGGCCAAAAAAGGCCTAGTGTCTTGCCAAGACCTGGAAGTCAATCTCTGAAATTCAAATTCAAATCATTCTTTACAAAATTTAAATCTAACACAAATTTTCAGTTATGTATAGACTTAAACACTCTTTTCAAAATAAATTCAATTGTTTTCAAAATTAATTTAAGTTTTTCAAATGAATCATTATTTTTTTTCAAAATAACTTTACTTATCAAAACCTGTCTCACAAAACCTGTAAGGCTAACATGATTGATAACCCTAGATTTGAGTGAGACAGACTAGGCTGTGAAAATCAATTTAGGCTATTCTTGATTCTAATTGGATCCAAATCAACAACACTCTTTATGTGTAGGAACATAAAGATTTGGACCAATGGATGTTGGATAGCGGTTGCTCCAGACACATGACTGGAGACAAATTGAAATTCACCAAACTCAAGTTCAAAAACCTAGGCTCAGTGGCATTTGGCAACAATGCTACACTCAAGGTAATTGGGTCAGGTAATATTGAGCTTAAATCTAACTTTGTTATTAAGGAAGTCCTTTTGGTTGAAAATTTCAAGTTTAACCTACTTAGCATAAGTCAGTTAAGTGATTCTGGTTATATAGTTACCTTCAATAATTCTAACTGCCTGATTAGAAACTTGCAAGACTCAGAAATTATGCTTAAGGGCACTAAGAAAAATAATGTTTACACAATAAACCTTCCCCTAGTACCTAAATGCATGTTAACTCAGTTAGAACAATCAAACCTCTGGCATAGGAGACTAGGTCACACCAACCTAAGAGTTATTTCAAAAATCACCCAACTTGGCCTAATTAAAGGTATTCCCAAGATTAAAAATCATGAAAACATAATATGTGAATCATGCAATCAAGGTAAATAAACCAGATCTAATCAAAAACCAATTCAATCTGATCTAACTCAAACCACACTTGAGCTCCTGCACCTTGACCTATTTGATTCGCATGGAGCCAAGTCACTAAGCGGAAATCGGTACTGCTTAGTAATAGTTGATGATTACTCTAGGTTTACTTGGGTTAGGTTTCTAAAGACCAAAGATGAAACCCTAAACCTACTTAATGAATTCAGTAAGGTAATTGAAAATCAAAACGATACTAAAATCAAAAGACTTAGGAGTGACCATGGGGGAGAATTTTAAAATCAACGGTTCGAAGAATTCTGTAAGGTAAATGGATACATACATGAATTTTCGTGTCCTAGAACCCCCCAGCAAAATGGGATAGTCGAAAGGAGGAATAGAACACTACAGGAAGCCGCTAGGGCTATGCTCAATGAATTCAACTTAGCAAACCAATATTGGGCAGAAGCAATTAGTACGGCTTGCTACATCCAAAATAGGGTCCTGATTAACAAGCGACACAACAAAACACCCTATGAACTATATTACCATAGACTTCCAAATCTACACTACCTAAGGGTCTTTGGATGCAAAGTCCATATCCTAAACACCAAAGACTACTTAGGAAAATTCCAGTCTAAGTCAACCCCAGGCATCTTTCTAGGATATTCAACAACAAGTAGAGCCTATAGGGTTTACAACAACCAAACCAAGAAAATCGAAGAAACAACCAACCTAATATTTGATAAAGAAATTAACTCAAATCCAAATCTAACTTCATCAAACACTGATCAAGAAGATAATCAACAAATTGGTGAATCCTTAATTGAACCAATAAATGAACCAATTATTGAACCAATAATTAAACCAGCTCAAAGAGTTGAATCAAATAGTGAACCAAACCGACCAGCTGGACCTGAGGCTGAACCAAGTTCTAGAAAATTCAAGAAACCCAGACTCAGTCACCCAACCGATCAAATTGTGGGTGATCCAACTCTAGGAGTCAGGACTAGATCCTCCTATAGAAACCTTAGTCAAATAGCAATGATCTCAAAAATAGAACCTAAGACTATAGATGAAGCCCCACCTGATCTTGATTGGATCATAACTATGCAAGAAGAATTAGCCCAATTTGAGAGGAACCAAGTCTGGGAACTAATACCTAAACCTAAAGGCAAATCCATCATTGACACTAAGTGGGTCTTTAGGAATAAGCTAAATAATCAAGGAGAAATAGTCAGAAACAAAGCCCGCTTAGTAGCGAAGGGATTCAGCCAAGTAGAAGGGTTAGATTACGACGAAACATATGCCCCAGTAGCTAGACTTGAGTCCATTAGGATGTTATTAGCCTTTGCATCCCATAAAGGATTTAAGCTATACCAAATGGATGTAAAGTCAACCTTTTTAAATGGATTCATTAAAGAAGAAGTTTATGTAGGACAACCCCTGGGTTTGAAGACTTAGAAAGACCTGACCATGTTTACAAACTTACTAAAGCACTTTATGGACTAAAACAAGTACCTAGGGCCTGGTATGAACGTCTGTCAACCTACCTAACTTCAAAAGAATTTAAACAATGTCAAATTGACTCAACCTAATTTATTAAGACCCTAGGAAAAGATATATTTATTGCCCAAATCTACATAGATGACATAATCTTTGGGTCCACCAACTCAAAATTTCTAAAAGAATTTGTTAAAATAATGGAAAATGAATTTGAAATGAGCCTAGTTGGTGAGCTTAACTTTTTCCTAGGATTACAAATTAAACAAACTAGGGATGGAAATTATGTCCATCAATCCAAATATGCTAAAGAATTAATAAAGAAATTTAAAATGGATAATTCTAAAAGCATAAGTACCCCCATGGCTACTAATATAAAGATAGATAGTGACTCTAATGGTAAACCAGTAGACCTTAAACTCTATAGAAGTATGATAGGAAGTCTACTGTACCTTACAGCCAGCAGACCTGATATTCTTTTTGCTGTAGGGATGTGCGCTAGATACCAAACATGTGCTAAGGAAACACACTTAGCAGCCCTAAAAAGAATACTAAGATATGTTAAGGGCACCCTAAATGTAGGGATTTGGTATCCTAGGACCTCAACCTTTGATTTGTCAGGATACTCGGATTCTGGCTATGCTGGTTGTAAATTAGATAGAAAGAGCACAAGTGGAAGCTGTCAACTATTAGGAAATAGTCTAGTAAGTTGGTGCAGCAGAAAACAATACTGTGTAGCTCTATCCACAACTGAAGCTGAATATGTTGCCTTAGGAGAGTGTGTAGCACAATTTTTATGGATGATGCACACTCTTAAGGATTTTCAGCTCAATTACACCCAAACCCAGGTTTTTATTGACAATATAAGCTCAATTAATCTAACTAAAAACCCAATTCAACATTCCAGAACTAAACACATAGAAGTTAAGCACCATTTTGTAAGAGATCATGTAGCCAGGGGTGAGATAGTCCTTAAGCATGTAGACTCTAAATCTAACTTAGCTAACATATTCACCAAACCCCTACTTGAGTCAGAGTTCAGCTTACTAAGAAGGCAGTTAGGATTATGCTTGGTAGAATAGGTTTACTCTGCTTTTTGGTTTTTTTTACTACTTTACCCATTTCAAAATCAATTTTTAAATGCTTTCAAAATCAGCTTTTACTTAGTTTTGAAAAGGTTTGAAAAATAATTTTTTCGACTTAGTTTTATTGTAAAAAATTACCCCCTTCAAAACTAGGGCCTTTTTCGCAAATGGAATTAGCTTAGGCCCTAACCCTAGAACTGCATGCACCTATAGATTTAGAAGCCAACATCTCACAAGCAACTTAGGATACTGTTTAATTGATAACCTAGAATGGGTTGAGATGCTTAAGTCTTTGCCTTAATTTAAGATGCTTTAAGTCAGTGCATCTGCAGTAATTGGGGCACTAAATACAACTTACACAGTAATCAAGTTAAGTGTCAAGTTTAGAAAATCTAACTTGAACAGAATACTTAACTTGACTAACCCTAGCAAAAACTACTATTTAATAGCAGTTAGTAAGTAGCTAATTGGGTTAGACAGGACCCTAAAAGAAACTGAGTTGGTTTAGTTCATATCCTGAATTTGGTCAGTACAGCAAATTATGTAATTTAATATTTGCTTTTATGCAATTTAATTATCCTGTTTCTGCTGTAGTTAGTTATTTTTGATATATGGCAAAGGGGGAGAGATAGGGAAAGGAGAGTTTAAAATTCTCTCTAAATTTTTTTTTACAAAATTTCAAACTCTATCCTTTATTCAAAAAGTACTTAATTCATTTTCAAAAATACTAAGTTTTTTTTGGTATTCAAAACTTAAGTGTTCTAAATTTTTCTAAGTACTTCAAAACTTAAGTTTTCAAAATGTTTCTAAGTACTTCAAAACTTAAGTGTTCAAAATTTTTCTAAGTACTTCGAAACTTAAGTGTTCAAAGTACTTCAAAACTTAAGTTTTCCAAAGTACTTCAAAACTTAAGTGTTCTAAATTTTTCTTCAAAGTGTGCAAATTTTTTTTCTAAGTACTTCAAAGGTTTAAAAATCTTTCTTAATACTTAAAGTTGTTTTAAAAATTTCTTTTTAACTTAGGTATAAATTTTCCAAAGTGCACAACAAAACTTGTTTTGGAAAATATGACCTTAAAGTTCTATTGAAAATTGTTCTAAGTAAAATTAAATTCATCTTTAGACTTAGAACTTATTTTCAAAAACCCTATGAACTTTTGAAAAATCTAGGGGGAGATTCCTTCCAGGGGAGGGAACAAAATTTCATTTTACTTGTTCTGATTTACTTAACTTTTTGAACCAGGGTTGTCATAAATCAAAAAGGGGGAGATTATTGGTGCAGAATGCACCCAAGTCGAACCTATGTTTTGATAATGGCAAAAGGGTTCAAAAGTTAAGGTATAATATGTATCTAACATGTTACTCAAGTGTGCAGGCAAAGCCCTAGCAAAGGACTGCTAGGCACCTGGCGAAGGAATGCCAGGATACAAAGCCCTAGCAAAGGACTGCTAGGCACCTGGCGAAGGAATGCCAGGATACTAAAGCCCTAGCAAAGGACAGCTAGGCACCAGGCGAAGGATAGCTTGGTATTGAAGACCTGGCGAAGGACAGCTAGGCACCCGGCGAAGGACTGCTGGGTAAAAGACCAACCGGAGGAGTCGGTTGGCATCAGGTACATTCTCCCGAGAGGAGTAGGTGAGGACACGTTCCCCGTCGAGGGAACAGTAGGCGTCGGTTCGACCTAGGGCTCCATTTGGGAGGCCCAAAGTCAGAACCAAGACAGCTAAGGCTGTATAAACTAATACTCTATTGTTTGTACTTGCTTTGGACTAACCCTAGATGCAGGACCGAAGGAACGAGTGTCTGCAGCTCAGAGAGCCTCAAAGGAGTGAGGCAGCAGCTGACCAGGGCGCCCGGAGTGTCCCGGGCGCCCCCAAGGTGAACACAAAACACACGAAGCAAAAGGAGTGCTTCGACAGCTTATGGGCGGGGCGCCCCCGCGCTCCCGGGCGCCCCCATGCTCCCGGGCGCCCCCGTGCTCCCGGGCGCCCCCATGCTCCCGGGCACCCCCAGCTCAAGCTAACGAAGCAAGGCAATGAAAAGCCAACAGGATAAGAGCCTGACCCGGTCAACGCGGGCGCCCCCAGCGTCCCGGGCGCCCCAGTCAAGATCTGATACCGAGTTTGAAGGGATCAGAGCTGACTTAGAAGAACTCGGATCAGCTGACACGTGGGGGGGGGGGCCTCCGACGTCCCGAGCGCCCCCAGGGGCTATAAATAGGCCCTCGACCCCAAGGCTTCAAGACATCAATCTTTCCAACGCATTCACACCCTTCTGCTCCAGCGCTCTGCTCTGGAAACCTCTTGGCTCGAGATTCAAGCGCCGACGACGTCCCACTGCTCCGATAATACTATCTACATCGGACGTCGGTAAAGAAGAGTTATTTTTAAAGTTTACTGCACCAATTTTGTAATTCAATTTTGTAAACTGTTTTTGCGAACATATAGAATTGCACGCAGAAAACGGTCAACGACCGTGGGCCTTGGAGTAGGAGCCGACCGCGACTCCGAACCAAGTAAAAAACTTGGTGTTTACGTGTGTTTGTTTTACATTTCCACTGCATAATTTCTCTAACTATTAATCTGAACGTTTTATGATATTCACCCCCTCTATCGTTTCTCTCGATCCAACAAGTCCAAATGGTTGTTTAGCATTGTTATTGCTATTTATTGCTATTTGTTTTCCCTAACTTAAACGTATTGCCAAACATCAAAAAGGGGGAGATTGTTGGAGCAATCTATGGTCCGGAGTGACCATGTATTTTGATGTTTGGGCAAAGGGTTTAAATTAGGTTTACCCTTGTGTATTTGATATGTGTATGTGAGTGTGCAGGGTGTACAAATTACACATATTAACTTAGCTGGATGGTTTTGGTATGGTGAAGGGTGGCATGGAGACAAGTCGCGGGCTTGTGTGCGCACCTGAGGGACTATGGATAGTAGGGACGATGAGCTGAGAGGTGCGGACTTTGAGGCATGCGTGAAGGATGACATGGAAGCAAGCTGGAGGCTTGTGTCCATCCGAGGGACAGGAGCCAAAGATGAAGAGGGCGCGAAGGCAACAGTCGAGGCTGCTGGAGAAGAGTCAGCTGAGTCGTGAGGGTACGAGTGCTGAGGGAATGTACTCGGGGAAATCCTAGGGGCTGAGTGTTGAGGGAAGTGTACTCGGGAAGGAAACCTAGGTAGGGCAGTCGACTGGTGTTTTGGCAGTCGACTGGTAAACCCCACAAAAAGATTAGTTGACTGTTGTGGGGGCAGTCGACTGGTAGTAGATGAAGAAATTCGAGCGTTGGCTTGCAACGATCGAATTTGAGTGGGGGCAGTCGACTGCCCTGGGAGCGGTCGACTGGTGGCGAGGGTTTCAGCTTAGAGTTCTATTTAAGATAACTTGGTTTGGGCTGAGAGCTCTTGATGAAATAAGCTTGGTTAGGGCTTGTTAGTAGTCTTTGGTGCTCAGAGGTGTGTCCAAGTTTGTGGTGAGATTTCTCCACCCACAAAGGGCTACACGAGCTAGCCGGAGGGCATTCGGAGAGTGATCCTGTAACGACCCGGAAAATTCTCTTAATATTTCTTTAAAATATTGAGCATGTCTAGATAATTTTCCGAGGGACCTAGAGATATTAACATGAATTTTTACCTAGAAATCCATGATTTTTCCATGTAAATTGGGGAAATAGGCACTAATGGGCCTTATATGGGCTTTCTAGTACCATGATTATTGGTGAATTTTAGGTAAAAATTTATAGAAATATAAAGGGATTTTAATAAGAAATATTAACATAATTATGGGGGAATTTTTAAGGGATTTTCGAAAATACTAGGAAAATAAAATAAAAATAAGTGGGAAAAAATTGTGCATGCACCAAGGATTGAACAACCATGCATGCCCTAACCAATTCACCTAGCAAGGGAGTGCTATGAGGAAATGAATTGGATTATGGTTAAGGCTTGGGGGAAAATGAAGAGACACCATGACTCTTCACTTACCCTCCTTGATGAGTTATAAAGAGAGGCATGGGGGGTTACTTCTCTTCTTCCATCAATTCACTTTTCTTCCTCCCTCCTTCTCCATTCTAGCCGAACACCTCAAGAGAGATTCTCTCTTGGAAAAAAATCCACCTAAGGCTTCATCCCCAAGATCCAAGGCTTCTACAAGAATACAAAGGCTAGGGGTGGTCAAAAGGCAACAAGATCTTCATCTTGCTCTCAAATCTAAGGTTTATAATCAAGATCAACCAAGGTAAGACTCCCTCACCTATGGTATAATAGTTCCCTTATGATTTTTAGCATGATATAAAGTTTGTTTTTGGATTTACATTGGAGAAAACATGATGTGTGACCCTAAACTTTCGGCCACTAGGGTGTTTGGGTCCAAAATGATGTTAAAAATATTTCTCATGCTTTTTAATGTTTCTCCATGATGAATATAAGTTAAAATGAGATTTGGAGAAATTTTGGGGTACCCTAGGACCTCCTAGGGTTTCGGCCAACCTCAAGAACCCATGGGTAGGGTTGGATCTAAACCTTCAAGTATGTGTTTTGTGTATTATCATGCTATAAGGGAGATTGAGGGTGACTTATGTGAATTTTCACAAGGCCTTGTGACCCTACAACTTTCGTCCAAGTAGGGGTTTAGGGCAAAGAGTTAGGGTTTCTTTCAAGTAAGGGTCCTAAGGGCTCCTATGGTATGGTATGAAAGATGCTAGATGTTTAATTGGAAAATTCTATGAATTTATTCATGCCCCCATGACCCTTATATATTTCAGCCAACCCTAGAAAGTAGGGTTTGGGGTTAGGGTGAACCCTAATCATGAGCCTAAATGGCTTCTTATGACCCTATAGGTAATGTATGGTTGTTACTTCTCCTTATGCTACCTTACATGTAATTGAATGATGGAACTTTTTCCCTTATAGGTTTCGGCCAAGCAAGGTAATTAGGGTTTGGGGAAAGTTAGGGTATGAAGAATGATGGTTTATGCTTTATTATGAAGTATCTATAAAGGTTCAAGCATGTGGTAGAAATTAAGTTACTTATGACCCTAACCTTAAGCACCATGTTTTATGTTGTATGTTATGATTGGATACCATGCTTAATAGGGTTTATTTATGAATGACTTATGTCCTATGCCATGTACTTGAATAGTAGGTAGTATGTTTATGGAAGTACTACCCATGCATGCTTGAGATAGATACCATGCTTATGTATGAAATGCAATGTTTACCTTATGTATCATGATCATGCAAGTTCTATGGATTAGGATAAATGTCTATGCAAACATGTCATGTTCAATGAACATAATGCAATGTTTACCTTATATGCCATGATCATGCAAGCTTTAGGAATAAGAATGATGTTTATGTAAGTAGGCCATGTTCTATGAATGAAGGTGCATGTTATGCTTATGAATGAAAATGCATGTTATGAATGAAGATGCATGTTATGTGTACGAATGGAAGTGCATGCTATGTTTTATGAATGAAGATGCATGCCATGTTATGAATGACGACACGGTCGATGGTTGACGGTACGACGGTACGACGGTCGTGAGACCGGTAAATGGGCCGGTAGACGGGCCGGGTCGTTACGCATGTTATGTTTATGAATGAAGATGCATGTCATGTTTATGAATGAAGATGTATGCCATGTCTTATGAATGATGAAGCATGTTAAGTATTTTACTTTATGAATGGGCTTGTACCAGACCGAAGTATGGGTCCAAGGGATGGACACCTTAAGAACGCCCCGGTTCTGGACTACCGACTATGCTGTCCACGGTTCTGGCACTACCGAAGCTGTGCAACAGAGATGGGCACCTTAAGAACGCCCCGGTTCTGGGACTACCGACTATGCTGTCCTTACCCTAGTAGGTCGGGGCTCGCTACCTCGTATTTACTTAGGGATGCACGCTTATGATGTATGTATGTGGTACAAGCCGGGGACCCTCAATGATGTTATGATTATGTTTAAGTATCTAAAAGTATGATTTTAAAAGTTAAGCATCCTTATGTATATGCATTGGACTCATGCATTCATTCATGTTATGCATTATGCCATGATGGTAATGTCTTATACTTATGTCTCATGTCAAGGAATATGCATGATAGTAAATGATTTATGCTTATGGTTATGTTAAGAAGATGCCCATATGATATGATAGAAAGCATGCCTGTGTTTATGCTATACAGGTTAGTTTGTGCTTTATGTTTATGTTTATGCCATGTATCATGCATGTTAAGAATGTTTTCTTTATGCTTATGTTTATGCCATGTATCATGCATGTTAAGAATGTTTGCTTTATGTTTATGTTTATGCCACGTATCATGCATGTTAGGAATGTTTCCTTATGCTTATTGTTTATGCCATGTATCATGTCATGCTAAGAATGTTTACTTATGTTTATGTATCATGTCATGCTAAAAAAAATGTTTACTCATGTATATGTATCATGTCATGTTAAGAATGCTTATTATGTTCATGTTATGTCAGGTATCCTGCCATGTAAGTTTATTTATATTTATGTTCAAGCATAAAGTTATGTTCATGTTTTAAGTGCTTATGATTAAGTGATAAGTGGTTTTAGTGAGTAGGAAAGAGTCTTACTAAGCCGATGTGCTTATAGTCTTATTTCCTTATACCGCAGATCACGCCAAGGGACAATAAGAAAGCAGCAGGAAGACAAGAATGTGTGTGTGTGGTAGTGACTTGGCCACGAAAACAATATGTTTACCGGTCTTATGCTAGAACCTTATGTTTGCTACTTATGTGTTTGAATAATGGCTCATGAAACTCTATGATATGATGTTAAGCATGACATGATATGATGTAAAGTATGAAGTTAATATGCCAAGTATCCATGTCATTATGTTAGGAAATGGTAGTAGGGCATATATGTGTAAGTTTTAAAGTTATTCCGCTGCCTTATGATGTCTACATGCCCTAAGTATGTTAGCGTAACGCCACTTTATGGAAAAAAACGGGTGTTACAGATCCGCCGAAGGATCGTGGGATCGCCCATCTTATGGACTGTCGTGGAGTAGGAGTTTCATCTCCGAACCACGTAAATAGGTTTACATTAGCATTGTTTAGTTTGTTTATTATTGTTTTCGCTTGCGCTTGCTAACGTTGTTGGTAGAAAGTTAAAAATTGCTATTCACCCCCCCTCTAGCAAGATGTACACGATCTAACAAGTGGTATCAGAGCTTGGTGCGCTCATCTACGGACTAACCGTCGAGGGATCAAGAAAGCTAGAGGGAAAAATGATGGAAAACAAGCTAGGGGGTGATATCAACACGCCGCCTCCGTATGATCATGAAAACTTCGGATATTGGAGGACAAGGATGAAGACTTGGCTTGGCATGGATTGGGAGTGTGCGATGCCAATAGAGGAACTATTCGAAATTCCTAAGAACAAGCACGTAAAGAAGCTTCGCCCTAGATATTGGACTAAAGAGCAACAAGAACAATCTAGGGCAAATGAGAAGGTAATTGGTATATTAGTAAATATTTTGCCTAATAATGTTTTGAGAGGTGTAGGTAAATATGAAAATGCATATGAGCTATGGAACAAGATGGAAGAGTACCATAAGAACTCCACACAAGTTAAATTAGTGGAAGAGCCAAAGGAAATAAATTCAATGGTTCAAGAAGATAAAGAAGAAGAAGAATTGCTCATCTCATCAAGTGAAGTGGAAGAAGAAAGTGAGAGGTCGTCCACTTCATCAAGGGAAGAGGAAAAGGTCACCATCTCAAGGATTGAGGGGGAAGATAGACCCACTTCCATACCAGAGCAAGAAGAAGCTCCTACCTCCACCAAAGTAAGAATCAAAGACCACATCATTTGCTTTGGGTACAATGAAAAGGGACACTGCAATGAAAACTGAGATCAATTTCTTCTAAATCTAACATGGGTTGTAGGAATGAGGAAATCCAAAGGAAAAGGGAAAAAATTAGATGCTTCACGTGTGGTGAACTAGGGCACTACCACACGAAATGCCCAAGGAGTTGAAAGCTCAAGAAAATGGAGCATTTAAGAAGATGGAAAAAAGAAGAAAAGAAGAGGATAACACATCAAGGGGGAGTTACAAGGGTAAGAGAGGTAATCCCTAACTTTAAATTGAAATGGAATTCAAACTTAAGTTCCTCTATGCATGTTAAAGATAGTGTTAATTATTTACCCATGCATAACTTAGGAATTAAATATCATGATAGGAGTATGTGTTGGTGCAAGTTGCATCAGTGATGTCCTCCTCTAAGTGTTTTAATATTTGACAATATACTTAAGTCAGTGATACATTAAACAAGAGAATGAGAGTTAAGAGAGGAGTAACAAAATGGACCAAAGTCCTAGTAAATCTAGGCAATAAGTCCTGGTTCGGAGAATTGGGCACTAAGTCCTGATCGAGGATTGGGCACTATGTCCTGGCAATGGGCTGGGCACCGAAGACCTGCTCGGAAGGTTGGCACGAAGTCCTGGTCGAGGACTGGGCAAGAAGACCTGGCCGAAGGTTGGGCACCGAAGTCTTGGACTTAGGGTTTGGGCACGAAGTCTTGGTCTGAGGGATTGAGCAACTTAGTTGAGCGATGACTAAGGACAGAAGTAGAGACGGGTCAGGGTTTGGACGTCTCGAGATCCGGGAGTATCGGAGGCTAAGCAAAAGTCCACCTGAAGGACTGGGTGGCAACCGTCTCCTGAATGGAGTAGGTGAAAGGCGCGTTCTCGGGGGTGGGAACTTGCATCGGTTTGACCTAGGGTTTCATGGAAATCCGAAGTCAGAACCAAGTCCTTAAGGCTAATATTGTGTGTATATTTGCTTTGTATTTGTGTATCTTGCAAGTACCAAGAACCGGAGACAAACCAGGCAAAGGGCTAGAAACTAGCCAAGCCAGGCGCCCCCATCAATGGGGGCGCCCAGATCAAAGAACAGAAACCAGTTTTGGGTTGGAAGCTTTGAAGCCAGGCGGCCAACAGGATCCAGGCGCCCAGATCAAAGAGCAAAAACACAAGTTGGTATTGAAGGCAGACTAGGTTTCCATTCAGGCGCCCGGGATGATACAGGCGCCCAAGTTGAAAGCTGTATTTGTTGTTTCGAGTTTGAAACAGAAATAAGCTTTCATTCAGGCGCTCGGAGGTCCAGGGCATCCTGGTCAGAGGTTTTATCAGCCGCGGCGAGTTCGGCGCGGGGATAAAGTTTGACCAAGTCTATATGGGCGCCCCCATCGTCACAGGTGCCCGAATGAAGCCTATAAAAGGGGCTTCGACCCCTCAGCTTCAGACACAACTTCTGAGATCCATTCTGAACATTCTGACTGATGACAAAGCGCTAAAGATGAGGCTCTACGACCGGGAGGCTCCAGGAGGAAGTGCACGGCACTTCGGAGGTCCAGATCGGCTGAGTTTCAAATCCTTGTTGTTGGGTTTGCTTTTATTATTCCGCACGTAATTTATTATCTTTTTGATTGTACTTCTGCACTGTAAGACGGGTTTACTCCACCTCCGAAAATTCCAGAAAGGAGACCAATAGTGGACTCACGCCGAGTACATAGGCCTTGAACGTACTGACCCTAGGGGTCGGGAACCAAGTAAATAAATCTCGCGTGTCTGCTGTGATTGTTTGTTTTATCCGTTCTGTCTTACTTTTCCGCTATGCCACTAACGCTCTGCGTCTAGAACGTAGTTCAAAAGTTTTATGAAGTTTACCGCAAAGATTTCTCGGTTGATATTCACCCCCCCTCTATCGACGACACCGGTCCTACAGTATGATTTGTATTGTAGATCAAAAACCTAGAAAAATTATGCATCATGAAAAATACAAGACCTGAGGAAGAGATTGAGTGGTGTTGATTAACTAGAAAGAAAAGAATAAAATGGCGGAAAAGATTGAGTGGTGTTGATTAACTAGAAAGAAAAGAATAAGATTAAAAATTTTGTAAATTCGAAAAACTTTCAAACTGGTGGTTGCACCAAGTTTGAACTACCCCGCTCTGATACCACTTGTTGGTTCAAGAAAACCGATAGAGGGGGGGTGAATATCGGTAAATTTTTGGAATTATGTAAAGAGCAATTGTACAGCGGAAGTTAAAAACACACAACGCAAACACGGAGATTTTTACTTGGTTCGGAGCCTGTGTCGACTCCTACTCCAAGGCCCACGGTCGTTGACCGTTTACTTTGGGCAATTCTATATAGGCGCAAAGAAAGTTTACAAATATTGATTTACAAATACGGTATAGTAAACTTAACGAAAGGAAGGCTCTTCTTTTTACCGACGTCCGATGAAGGTTGACTTTTTCGGAGCAGCGGGACATCGTCGGCTCGAGTTGGGAGGTTTCCGGAGCAAGGCGCGAGAGCGGAAGAGCGTAGAAGCGTTGTGTCGAAGTGATGCCTTGAAGCCTTGGTCGAGGGCCCTTTATACAGGGCCTGGGGGCGCCCGGGACGTCGGGGGTGCCCCCCACGTGGCCTTTGATCCGCCAAAGTCTCGGTCGCGTCTAATCCTCTGGATCCACTTTGACCGGGGCACCTGGAGCGCTCGGGGCGCCCGGATTGACCGGGTCAAAGTTCTATCTCCTTGGCTTCGAGGGGTTCTGGTTCGAGAGTTGCGCATGGGGGCGCCCGGCCCAGTATGTATTCGAACCCTTTTTCTTCTTGCTTGTTTTGTATGCACCTTGGGGGCGCCCGGGACACTCCGGGCGCCCTACTCAGCCATTGCCTCTCTCCTTTGAGGCTTTCTGAGCTGCAGACACACGTTCCTTCGGTCCTGCATCCAGGGTTAGTCCAAAACACAATAACATAATAAATTATTAGATTATACAGCCTTAGCTGTCTTGGTTCTGACTTTGGTCTCCAAAATGGAGCCTTAGGTCGAACCGACGCCTACTGTTCCCTCGACGGGGAACGCGTCCTCACCTACTCCTCTCGGGAGAATTTACCTGATGCCAACCGTTCCTCTGGTTGGACTTTTGCCTGACGGTCCTTTGTCAGGTCTTGTAAACTGGCCGTCCTTCGCCAGTTGTCTAGCAGTCCTTCGCTAGGGCTTTAGTCCTAGGCTGTCCTTCGCCTGGAGCCTAGCAGTCCTTCACTAGGGCTTGGATACTGGCAGTCCTTTACCAGTTGCCTAGCAGTCCTTCGCTAGGGCTTGGATACTGGCAGTCCTTCGCCAGTTGCCTAGCAGTCCTTCGCTAGGGCTTGGATACTGACAGTCCTTCGCCAGTTGCCTAGCAGTCCTTCGCTAGGGCTTGGATACTGCACACTTGAGTAACATCATTAGATCACAAATAGACTTAACTTTGAATCCTTTGCCAATATCAAAACAAGGTTCGATATGGTGCTTCCTGCACCAACAATCTCCCCCTTTTTGATTTATGGCAACACAATTCAAAGTTAAGTAAAAACATATAACAGTTAATAACAGAAGATAAAAACACAATGAAGTATGAACGTAGTATGAACAGAATAGATTTAAAAAAATTCTCTTTATTTCTCATACTCCCCCTAAAACCCTGAATTCTTATGTTAAAACACTTAACTTTGACCTTTCCTCCCCCTTTGACATATATCAAAAACAAACATGGGTGAACAAGGTATCTACCAGGGTTTTTTGAGTTTTCCTAAGTGCTTCATGTTTTTAACAAAGTATTTTTCAAAAATGGAGAAAAAACATTTTCACTAACAAAACTTTTTACACTTAGATAATTTTCCATTTTGAAAAGTTTTGCAGGCCTAAATTTTGAAAAAAAACTTTTACTTACAAGGCTTTAAAAAAATTTACTTAGGCAAAATTTTGAATCTAGATTTCCCTTTAAACAAAGTTTTAAATTTTGAGAATTGGGAATAAATTTGTTTACTAAGGAAAAGTTTACTTAGGAGAAAAATATGTACTCAAAAAAATCTTGAAAACACTTAGAAAGATTTCGAAATTTTTGAATCACTTTTTGAAAAAGAGTTAAAAATTAAAAAAAATTTCCTTTCTCTCTTTCCTTTCTCTTCCCCTTAATGTGAAATTCTTCTCCTTATGTTTTAGACCATTCTAAGAAAAAAAATTTTGAAAAATATATTTTGAAAGAAATTTAAAATTTATGTATCAGAGCTTGTGATTCTTGAAAAGGATTTGAACGAAATAATGTTAAGAGTTATGATAATTTCAAAGTAACAAAATTTTGAAAGACAGAAAAATTTATGCTCAAAATTATAATTGGAGTCAAGTGTATGTTGTAACGCCCGAAAATTCTCGAAACTAATTTTAGAAATATCTTAGAATTTATTCTGAATTTATGGATATTTTTAGATAATTTTTCCGTAAACGAAAGTAGCAAAAAGGGGTAAAAAGAGAAAATCGAGTAGGTGAGAATCGAACCCTTGACCTGCGTTATGAGAGAAGAGTGGGCGGACCAGCCGGTCCAATTTGTTTTGTTGATATGGATTAAGCGAACCAATAGATAAGGTGTAGTTAGGTCAATTCGCCCCATGGGTATAAAAAGATCATTAAAGAGAGAAATTTTATTTTTCTCTCAAACCCTCTCCCTCGCCCAAGCTTGCGCCGACCCCTCTCCCCTCTCCTCTCTTGGGCGACACTACACCAAGCCCTAGAGGGCCGGCCAAGGCTCTTCTCCGAGAGATTTTCTTATATTCGGAATCCCCGCAACGAGAGGAACGCGTGAGCGCGAAGAAATCTCCGAGACTTCAAGTTCCTCCGGAACCTCCGACGCCGTTCTTGGTTGTAAGTCCAAGATATCGAAGTAAGTACTGCTCACCTGCAGTAAGAGACGGTTTTTCCGCGAGTTTTTCCCGTTAGAAAGTTAAAAATGCAATTTTCCTTTAGTTATGATTTTTGCATGTAATTCTAGTTTAATTCATGCTTGTATGAATTTAATTGAGTACCCTATATGAGATTAGGGCCCAAGAAAAGCTATGAGAAAAGAAAAGAGAAGATAAAGATAAGAAAAGAAAAGGCCAAGGCCTTAAGAAATCCCCAAAAGTCAAGACTTAGGGATTTGAGCACACAAGAGGCTCGCTAAAATGCCAAGGCATTCAAGATAAGAAAAGTAAGTATTTTATTTTATAAGGCCAGTACCCGGCGTCCAAGGGCGTCGTTAAAGAAATCCAGGTGTCCAATTCCAAGGTCTTGGCCCTGGTAGACCAAGGTCTGCTCTATTAGGATTGGTGGCTCGCTACCCCAACCTTTTAGGGAACGCGCATAAGATGGTACTTACGTCTTAAGTGGATCCAAGTTATTATTATTTTCAAGTATATGCTTTAGCAAAGTTTTCTAAAGTTTAAAGAAGTTTTCTAAAAGATAAAGAAAGATTTAAAGTTAAAGAATTGCTAAAGTTTCAAGTTAAGCCAAGAACAAGTAAGTTGAGACCTATTAATGCTTGAGTATGCATGTCTTGAGTTATACATGTTAGTTTAGTTTTCTTTCAAGCATAAAAAGTATCTCATGTGATTTCACATTGTTTGAAAAGCATGTTTGCACAATTTTGAGATTTTGTGAGCTAGATAGTACTTACTAAGCTTTTTGCTTATTAGTTGCATTTCCTCTTGCTGCAGGTAAAGGTAAAGGCAAGCAATTCTGAAGAAGGCGACAAGGCGGTGCTGAGTGACGTGTGTGTGGTGGCTGACTTTGGTGAGGTCCTTGGGACAAGATGAATGAAGGACTTAAAGAGCATTTATTATAAAGTCCTAGTTTAAGTTAGATTATATAGACTTTATCCAAGTAATTGCGTTTTAGATATTTTGCATGTCTTAAAACCACAAGTAAAGATTTCATGTCGTTTTATTTAGCATACATATCCTTATGTTTGCATTGGATGACTAGAAGTGTGAGTAGTTTTGGTTATTGATACTTTGTTGGAGCTATTGATGCATGTGCCAAGATAGAGCTAGTTTTCCTTTGAATCAAGTTTTTATTGCTCAATTATGCTTAGGAAAGTTGCATTCACATTTCACAATGCCTTAGTAAGGTTATAGAACGTGTATTTGGTGTTACGAATGCCTAGGAGTTAAGTTTGGTACAAAACTCTAGTTTAAAGTTCATATAGCTTTTCATAACTTAATTTCTTCCGAAAAAGTTCTAATTTCGAGTTTATGAAGTTGTTTTGATTGGCTAAAATGTTTAGGAAACTAATATAGAGTATAGAAATGGTGTTGTGTCTTTGTATGGCTTGAAACTATATGTTTGGTGGACTTTTGAAATAGAGTTTCAAATCTGAAATTCAGATTTTCAGGCGTGCCAGTCGACTGGTTCAGTATCAGTCGACTGGCCTATCGAACAGCAGCTTCTGTTCGATGCACCAGTCGACTGCCAAGAGGCCAGTCGACTGGTGTCGCGCCCAGAAATTTTCCGTGACCGATACCAGTCGACTGGCCAGATCGCAGTCGACTGGTACCACTGCAGAGAAGTCCTATAGAAAAAAAAGAAGTGTGCTATTGTATCATGCATGACTATTAAAGTTAGAATATCATTCTTAGATAGATTAAAAAGAAAAAAAAAGATTTCCGCATTTTTAGTCGTGCATTGGAGTCAAGAAGTAGATAAAAGTAACGATCCGTCTAAGGTAGAGAAGGCGGGTCGCTACAGTTGGTATCAGAGCAGTTCCCATTCTCCAGCATCACACACACATCAGCATCAACCTTGCCGTCTTCAAGTAAGAAAGCTTTAAGTTTCAGTTTTTCTATTGCTCCTTTACTTAACTTCAGTATAGAGAAATGCTTAAGTACTTACTCACATGTGCATAGAACAAGGAAGCATGTTTAATACCTTAGTATCACGGAATCATGTTTAATCCCTAGAATGGATATTAGGATACTAAGTAAGAAGACAAGTTTATACTTAGGGATGTAGTAGTGAATTCTTGTTTCCCTTATGCATTGTTAGATGGCAAGAAGAGGCCGAGCTCCTAATGCAAGGAACGGAACCCCAGTTCAAGATAACAATGAGCCTGGCACAGAACAGCCAAACCTGATGGCAGTCATTGCTCAAATGCAAGCTCAGATTACAGAACAACAGAAGACCATCGCCACACTGATGGCAAATCAGCACCCAGTGCCCCCTACACCACCCACAGCAGGAGTGGGAACTCCAGTGGTGGCTGAAGTTCCACCAGTCACACAGGAGACCCCTGCCGTGAACAGAAGACAAGAAGCATACCTCGTCCAGTGGCAGAGGCTGAAACCTGAAAGTTTCTCAGGCATGACTGAGCCCTGGGATGCCCAGGCTTGGTTCAAGACTTTAGAGAGCACAATGGAGCTTCTTGACTGGCCAGAAGTCGAGAAGGTCAAATGTGCCTCCTTCTGCCTAACTGGAGATGCTCGTATGTGGTGGGAGCGGGTTAAGAGTAAGAGGATAGTCAACCAGATGAGCTGGACAGATTTCGAGCAAGAGTTCTATGAGGAGTTCTTCCACATGCGGGTTACCAACAAGCACTACGAAGACTTCATGGAGTTCAGACAAGGTAACCTACCAGTGGGAGAAGCAGTCGCGAAGTTCAACAGACTAGCTCGCCTCTGCCCAGAGCTAGTCAGCACAGAGAAGGAGCGAGTCAGACTGATGCTCCGCATGCTGAACCCTGAAATAGCACTCAACGTGAACAGCGGGACACACCGACCCCAGACCAGCGAGGAGTTGGTCAGTAGTGCTCTAATCTCAGAGCACTATCTGAATAGCATCAAGGCACAATAAACACAGCAGAAGCCAGTCCTGATTGAGACCAAGACAACAGGAGGCCAGAAGCCTCAGCCAAATAACCAGGACTCGAAGAATAAGAACCACAAAAGGAAGCAGTGGCCTGGCAGCCAAAAAGGAAACCCAGAGAACAAGCAAGCTAGGTATCCACCTTGTCCTAAGTGTGGGAGGACCCATCCAGGAGCATGCCTTTTGGGTGTAACTGGATGCTACTCATGTGGACAAGAGGGACACAGATCCAAAGACTGCCCAAACAAGTTTAAGGTACTTCCTCAGCAGTCCGTACAGTATGGAGGCAAGCCTCAGTTACATTACATGCCTACTATACTGGAGGGACCTCAGATCAGTCAGGGAAGGTTGGAAGCAACACCAATTTCAACCAATGCCAGAGTCTTTTCCCTCACGAAGGAAGAAGCTGCCAGCGCCTCCACGGTCGTAACAGGTCAAATAGTTATTTTTCAGCATTTAGCTACTACACTGTTTGACACTGGGGCGACCCATTCTTTCGTATCAGTACCTTTTTCTAGTAAGTTACAGGTGCCTGCAGAGAGTTGGGAGTCCAGATTCCTGACAACTCTCCCTTCAGGGGAAATCATGGAATCCACCCAGCGGCTCCGGGCTGTGCCAATCAAGATTTCAGACTGAGAGCTATATGTCGATCTGATAGTCCTTGCGATGCAAGACTTCGACATCATACTGGGTATGGATTTCCTCAGTAAGTACAGCGCTTCAGTGGACTGCCGTAGAAGGAAGGTGGTTTTCAGCCCAGAAGGAGAACCACCATTCGAGTTTCAAGGAGCCCCAAGGAGGAAGACTCAGAAATTTCTCTCAGCCTTGGCAGCCCACCAGATGCTAGAGCAAGGGTGTGCTGGTTTTCTTGCACACGTAGTGGACTCAGAAGCGAAGAAAGAACTCAAGCAGGAGGATGTACGGGTAGTCTGTGAATATCCAGAAGTATTCCCAGAAGAACTACCTGGACTACCTCCCAACAGAGAAGTGGAATTCGAGATCGAGCTAGTGCCAGGTACTGGTCCGGTCTCAAAGGCCCCCTATCGTATGTCTCCTGCAGAGCTGAAAGAATTACAAGAGCAACTCCAGGAGCTACTAGACAAGGGCTTCATCCGCCCGAGTCATTCACCCTGGGGAGCTCCTGTACTTTTCGTCAAGAAGAAGGATGGGTCTATGCGTCTGTGCATAGACTACAGAGCTCTGAACAAGGTAACCATCAAGAACAAGTACCCCCTTCTTAGAATAGATGATTTATTTGATCAACTCAAAGGGGCTACCGTGTTCTCGAAGATAGACCTGCGTTCTGGGTATCATCAGCTAAAGGTTAAAGAAAGTGACATCCCCAGGACGGCCTTCAGGACAAGATACGGCCACTACGAATTTGTAGTGATGCCTTTTGGAGTAACCAATGCTCCAGCAGTCTTCATGGAGCTGATGAACCACATCTTCAGGGAGTATCTCGATAAATTCGTCATTGTATTTATTGACGATATTCTCATATACTCACAGACTCCAGAGGACCATGCTACACACTTGAGGATAGTGCTGCAGATCCTTCAGCAGGAGAAGCTCTATGCAAAATTCTCGAAGTGTGAGTTTTGGCTAGATCAGGTGACCTTCCTAGGTCACATTGTATCCAAAGAAGGCATTCATGTTGATCCAGCCAAGATAGAAGCAGTCAGCGACTGGTGTAGACCTAAGAATGCCAGTGAAATCAGAAGCTTCTTAGGCCTGGCAGGATATTACAGAAAATTTGTGGAGGACTTTTCCAGAATAGCCTCTCCACTCACAGCCCTGACCAGAAAGAATCAGAAGTTTGAGTGGTCAGATAAATGCGAGTACAGTTTCCTAGAACTGAAGAAAAGATTGACTAGTGCTCCCATCCTGACTGTTCCAGAGAGTGACAAGGCTTTTGACATCTACAGTGATGCATCCAAGATGGGCCTTGGAGCTGTCCTCATGCAAGACGGTAAAGTGATAGCATATGCCTCTAGACAGCTCAAGGACTATGGGAAGAATTACCCTACCCATGACCTTGAGCTAGCAGCTGTGGTTTTCGCACTGAAGCTCTGGAGACACTACCTGTATGGAGTGCAGTGCAGAATCTTCACAGACCATCAGAGTTTGAAGTACTTCTTCACTCAGAAGGATCTGAATATGAGGCAGCGCAGGTGGCTAGAGTTGGTCAAAGATTACGACTGTGAAATCCTCTACCACCCAGGTAAAGCTAATAAAGTGGTAGATGCACTGAGCAGAAAATCCTGTGCAGCACTGATGTCCCTATCATCACTATCTCTACCACTTCAGAAAGAAATAAAGGATTTTGGAGTCGAGGTTATGGTTGGACAATTTTCTGCATTGACCCTAGAGTCACCCCTGCATATAGATATACAAGAAAAGCAAGATCGAGATCCAGAGATCCAGAAGATCAAGCAGGGGATCCAAGAGGCAGAAAATTCAGAATTTCGAGTATCAGATAGTGGCATCCTCTATCTTGGAGACTGCCTTTGCGTCCCCAATGATGAGGAACTAAGAAAGAATATTTTAGAAGAAGCCCACAGTACCCCGTACTCTATGCATCCTGGTTCTACCAAGATGTACCAAGATTTAAAGAAGAGGTTCTGGTGGTCTGGACTCAAGCGAGACGTGGCCAGATATATCAGTACCTGCTTGACCTGCCAGAGAGTCAAGGTAGAACACCAGAGACCAGGAGGAGTTCTACAGCCTCTTCCCATCCCAGAGTGGAAGTGGGAAGAGATATCCATGGATTTTATCACAGGTCTCCCAAGGACCACCCATGGACACGATGCAATATGGGTGATAGTGGATAGATTGACCAAGTCTGCCCACTTCCTAGCCATCAAGTTATCGTATTCGGTAGAGCAGTTAGCACAGCTGTACGTGAAAGAAGTAATCAGGCTTCACGGAGTTCCGAAGTCGATCGTTTCTGACAGAGATGGGCGGTTCATCTCCCATTTTTGGAGGTGTGTTCAGGACGCCCTAGGCACCAGACTTCAGTTCAGCACAGCTTTCCATCCCCAGACAGATGGACAAACAGAGAGAGTGAATCAGATTTTAGAAGACATGCTTGGGGCTTGTGCGTTGGACTTTAAAGGTAGTTGGTGCAAATTTCTGTGCTTAGCTGAGTTTGCCTACAACAATAGATATCAGGCCACCATCAAAATGGCACCTTATGAAGCATTATATGGCAGGAAATGCAGATCACCCATATGTTGGCAAGAAGCTGGTGAGAAGAAAGAGATGGAGTCAGGACTAGGCAGCCAGACTGAGCTTATAGATGAGACCACTCAGGCTATCCAGACGATCCGCCAGAGGATTGAGACTGCCCAGAGTAGACAGAAAAGTTATGCTGACACACGTCGTAGGCCACTGGAATTCCAAGTTGGAGATTCAGTATTTCTCAAGGTCGCTCCTATGAAGGGAGTGATGAGATTTGGCAAAAAGGGCAAGCTAAGTCCTCGCTACATAGGACCCTACAAGATCATAAAGAGGGTTGGTAAGGTAGCATACGAGCTGGACTTACCAGAGGATATGTCAGCTATCCACAGTACATTTCATGTCTCTATGCTAAAGAAGTGTATTCACGATCCCAACCAAGTGATTCAGCCTCAGTCAGTACAGATCCAAGAAGATCTTAGCTATGAGAGCAGATCGACACAGATAGTGGACAAAGCAGTTAAAAGATTAAGAAATAAAGAAGTGCCACTAGTGAAGGTCATCTGGCAGAATCAAAAGCATGAGGAAGCTACTTGGGAACGTGAGGACAGCATGAGAGAAAGATATCCAGAATTATTCTAAGTTCGAGGACGAACTTTTCATAAGGTATGGGGGATTGTAACGCCCGAAAATTCTCGAAACTAATTTTAGAAATATCTTAGAATTTATTCTGAATTTATGGATATTTTTATAGAATTTTTCTGTAAACGAAAGTGGCAAAAAGGGGTAAAAAGAAAAAATCGCGTAGGTGAGAATCAAACCCTTGACCTGCACTATGAGAGAAGAGTGGGCGGACCAGCTGGGCCGATTTGTTTTGTTGATATGGATTAAGCGAACCAATAGATAAGGTGTAGTTAGGTCAATTCGCCCCATGGGTATAAAAAGATCATTAAAGAGAGAAATTTTATTTTTCTCTCAAACCCTCTCCCTCGCCCAAGCTTGCGCCGACCCCTCTCCCCTCTCCTCTCTTGGGCGACACTACACCAAGCCCTAGAGGGCCGGCCAAGGCTCTCCTCCGAGAGATTTTCTTATATTCGGAATCCCCGCGACGAGAGGAACGCGTGAGCGCGAAGAAATCTCCGAGACTTCAAGTTCCTCCGGAACCTCCGACGCCGTTCTTGGTTGTAAGTCCAAGATATCGAAGTAAGTACTGCTCACCTGCAGTAAGAGGCGGTTTTTCCGCGAGTTTTTCCCGTTAGAAAGTTAAAAATGCAATTTTCCTTTAGTTATGATTTTTGCATGTAATTCTAGTTTAATTCATGCTTGTATGAATTTAATTGAGTACCCTATATGAGATTAGGGCCCAAGAAAAGCTATGAGAAAAGAAAAGAGAAGATAAAGATAAGAAAAGAAAAGGCCAAGGCCTTAAGAAATCCCCAAAAGTCAATACTTAGGGATTTGAGCACACAAGAGGCTCGCTAAAATGCCAAGGCATTCAAGATAAGAAAAGTAAGTATTTTATTTTATAAGGCCAGTACCCGGCGTCCAAGGGCGTCGTTAAAGAAATCCAGGTGTCCAATTCCAAGGTCTTGGCCCTGGTAGACCAAGGTCTGCTCTATTAGGATTGGTGGCTCGCTACCCCAACCTTTTAGGGAACGCGCATAAGATGGTACTTACGTCATAAGTGGATCCAAGTTATTATTATTTTCAAGTATATGCTTTAGCAAAGTTTTCTAAAGTTTAAAGAAGTTTTCTAAAAGATAAAGAAAGATTTAAAGTTAAAGAATTGCTAAAGTTTCAAGTTAAGCCAAGAACAAGTAAGTTGAGACCTATTAATGCTTGAGTATGCATGTCTTGAGTTATACATGTTAGTTTAGTTTTCTTTCAAGCATAAAAAGTATCTCATGTGATTTCACATTGTTTGAAAAGCATGTTTGCACAATTTTGAGATTTTGTGAGCTAGATAGTACTTACTAAGCTTTTTGCTTATTAGTTGCATTTCCTCTTGCTGCAGGTAAAGGTAAAGGCAAGCAATTCTGAAGAAGGCGACAAGGCGGTGCTGAGTGACGTGTGTGTGGTGGCTGACTTTGGTGAGGTCCTTGGGACAAGATGAATGAAGAACTTAAAGAGCATTTATTATAAAGTCCTAGTTTAAGTTAGATTATATAGACTTTATCTAAGTAATTGCGTTTTAGATATTTTGCATGTCTTAAAACCACAAGTAAAGATTTCATGTCGTTTTATTTAGCATACATATCCTTATGTTTGCATTGGATGACTAGAAGTGTGAGTAGTTTTGGTTATTGATACTTTGTTGGAGCTATTGATGCATGTGCCAAGATAGAGCTAGTTTTCCTTTGAATCAAGTTTTTATTGCTCAATTATGCTTAGGAAAGTTGCATTCACATTTCACAATGCCTTAGTAAGGTTATAGAACGTGTATTTGGTGTTACGAATGCCTAGGAGTTAAGTTTGGTACAAAACTCTAGTTTAAAGTTCATATAGCTTTTCATAACTTAATTTCTTCCGAAAAAGTTCTAATTTCGAGTTTATGAAGTTGTTTTGATTGGCTAAAATGTTTAGGAAACTAATATAGAGTATAGAAATGGTGTTGTGTCTTTGTATGACTTGAAACTATATGTTTGGTGGACTTTTGAAACAGAGTTTCGAATCTGAAATTCAGATTTTCAGGCGTGCCAGTCGACTGGTTCAGTATCAGTCGACTGGCCTATCGAACAGCAGCTTCTGTTCGATGCACCAGTCGACTGCCAAGAGGCCAGTCGACTGGTGTCGCGCCCAGAAATTTTTCGTGACCGATACCAGTCGACTGGCCAGATCGCAGTCGACTGGTACCACTGCAGAGAAGTCCTATAGAAAAAAAAGAAGTGTGCTATTGTATCATGCATGACTATTAAAGTTAGAATATCATTCTTAGATAGATTAAAAAGAAAAAAAAAGATTTCCGCATTTTTAGTCGTGCATTGGAGTCAAGAAGTAGATAAAAGTAACGATCCGTCTAAGGTAGAGAAGGCGGGTGGCTACATATGTGATAAGCAATAAGTTTACTTGTTCTAAATATTTTAAAAAAATGCACAAAAATTCAAGTACTTTATTGAGCATTTTGAATGATATAAGTATTTTGAAAGATATTATGAATTTGAAAAACATAAGTACTATTAAAAATTACTTGACTTATCTTTTTGAAAGTGCTTACACATAATCTTTTACTTGCTTTGGTTTCTTTTCCAGTCTGACACAATCCTAGGAAACCTTGTTAACTACAAGGAAATTTCCTTAAGTGTCCTGGAAAATTTCCAACTCAAGTAAATATTATTTCTAAAGGAATTTTGATAAGCCAAAATGATAGTATTTTGAAAATATATTCAAGTACATTTTGAAAAATGTATGAACTTTGGAGGCACAATATTTTACTAGACTTAGTTTATTTTCCAGTCTAACACAATCCTAGGAAGCCTTGTTAACTACAAGGACCTTTCCTAAGTGTCCTGGAAATTTTTCATCCCAAGTAAATATTATTTAAAAAGGTATTTCTAAAATAATTTTATAAGCCTCAAAAACATTTTAAAATAATATTATTTTGTAAGACAAATGTTTTCGACACAATTTTGAAAATATAGTGTATGAAAACATATTATTTAGAAATGTTTAATAACTCTTTTAATTTGACCTCCCCCTAAACTTAATACAGTCCTTGGAAGCTTGTTGACCACAAGTATTCTTCCTCTGAGTTCTTAGGGTTCGATTCATATCAAAAGAATTATTTAATAATTTCAAAGACAATTGCCAAAGAAAATACTTGTTAGAAATAATTTCATTTGGTTTAGACTCCCCCTAAATTTGACACATCCTCGGAGTCCTTGTAGATCATTAAGTAGACCTTCCTTTGTGTCTTTAGGGTTTACTAAAATCAAAAGAATAGTTTTGAATACTAGCATGGTAATATAATTTTAGAAAATTCAATTTGAGCAGAAACCCTGTTTTCAAAAAAAAATATTTTGAAATAATAATGATTTTTGTAAAGCACAATTTTCAAAAGATATAGTGATTATTTGAAAACATAGTATTTTGTTTTGATGATTTGAAACATAATTTCATTCTCCTATTTGAAAAAGTGAATATAGAGAACTGAAAAGGAGAAATGATTTCAAAAAAGAAGGTTTTTTTTTAGTCCAAAAAAAATATAAATATCTAAGCCCAGATTGCAAAAAAATATCCTAAGTAATCCCCAAGGTGACTTTTTGCCATACTTATTTTTCAAGAATAAGTTGATTGTTTGAAAGAAATATTTGTATAATGGTAAAGGAAAGAAATAAATGTTATGAAATAAATTTCAGGTTAGTGAACAAAAGAGACTTGATTTTAATTACAATGATTTGAAACATTGACTCTTAGTTAAAAAGTTAAATTTGATTTTTGTGAAAATGAAAATTTAGAGGGTTAAGTTTGTTCAGTTGAATTAAATTTTGAATTTGATTGAATTAAATTTAATTGATTTAATTGAATTTAATTGATTTAATTAAGATTTGATTGAATTTAATTGATTTAATTAAGATTTAATTGAATTTAATTGATTTAATTAAGATTTGATTGAATTTAATTGATTTAATTAAGATTTGATTGAATTTAATTGATTTAATTAAGATTTAATTGATTTAATTAAGATTTGATTTAATCTGAATTAGTTGGTTGGGTTGGACTAAACTTTTAGGTCCTAAGCATCTCACCCATTTCTAAGTGACAAAACAGGATATCCTTAACTGTTTTGTGAGATGCATATTTTAATAGAAGGATTTATTTTGAAAAGACCATGATTAATTTTGAAAAGTTAAATTAATTTTTTAAACCCAATTTAAATTTGTTTTGAAAAGAGATATTTGAATCTAAAATTAACTGAAAATTTGTGTTAGATTTGAATTTGACAAGAAGTAACTTGAATTTGAATTTCAAAAATTGGCTTCCAGGTCTTGGCGAGGCACTAGGCCTTCTTTGGCCGTAGCCTTATTGGATCATCAACCCTTTCCTAGACAAAGCCTTTTAGTGAAATTTCATCTTCAAAATTACCTTTTGATAAATTCTGGTCTAACTAGTTTGGGTCTTGGATCGGTAGCTTCGGCTAGTTCCGCCAAAATGGCTTCCCTAACGTACTATCATCTCATCTCCACCCAATACTATGCTGTTCAAATTTCAATTAACTCTTTTGTCCTTAAACTATCCAATCCTAATTTTAAGCAAAAAAAATAAAAAGAAGCATACAATTAAAGCAAAAAAAAATGATCTAAGTTATATCATAATCGTAATAATATTCTGGATTTTCAAAAACAGCAATATTATGAATTAAATTTTTATATGAATTAAAGTTACCCATCTTTCCTTTGCTTGATTGTTTCTTCAGTATTTTGTAGTGGTCGCGAGCCAATTGGACCAGTTTCCAAGGATCCCTTCCTTCGTTGTCAGATTCTGAGTCTGAGTCGGACTCAGGTACTGGTTGAGGCTTCTTTTGCAGTTCTCTTGGAGTTTTCCCTGCAATAGAATTTACACCTTCCTCGACCATTACAGTATCTGTTTGATTATTTAATACTAATTTTGAAAAGAATTTAAAATCAATTACCGTCTCAGTTAATTCATTTTCTAAATCTAACTTGGATTCGGGTTCAGATTCTGACTCGGCTGTTTGTACTTGGACCGAGACTGCAAGATGACTTTGGTAATCTTCTTCTTCAAAGACCTCAATATCGGAGCTCTTTTCGTGTAGGTTGAGTAGCTTCTCCCACATCTCTTTAGCACATCCAAATGAACCGACTAGCTTGAGTTGTTCGTTGGTTAGACCGCATTGTATGATTACTGTTGCCTTAGCATCAGTCTCGATCTTCCTCAGAGTTGGTTCATCCAATTTGTCCCAAGTGATCGATGTTCCATCTTCCGTGGGGAATCTGAACCCCGTTTGGATTATCGACCATAGATCCATATTAGCCTTTAGGTGGAATTCCATTTGACTTCTCCAGGAGTTGAAATTTTCACCAGAGAAGAGCGGTGGACGAATGCTATTCCATTCTTGATTGGCCATTAAAAATAATCCTTGCACATAAAAGAAATAACAGAAATGTACCAAGACTTGGTCTTGGATTAGTAGTGCGGGAGAAAGAAAAAAAATAGCCAAAAAAAATATTACACGACTTTCGAGGCAGAATAAAAATAATAAAAATGATTCATGACAAATTTTTGAAAATATTGATTTTGTCAATTCTGATTAATAATGACAAAGTAAGAATTTAATCTTAAAAAAAATTTTGCTCGAATTAAAGTAGCACGAATTTCGAGAAAAATATTAAAATAATAATAAAAAAATTTATGACAAATTTTCAAAAATTGATTATTTTAATAATTCTAACTTATGGTGAAAAAATGAGAATTCAAAATTGAAAAAGGCGTAAAAGATTGAGTGGTGTTGATTAACTAGAAAGAAAAGAATAAGATTAAAAATTTTGTAAATCGGAAAAACTTTCAAACTGGTGGTTGCACCAAGTTTGAACTACCCCGCTCTGATACCACTTGTTGGATCGAGAAAACCGATAGAAGGGGGGTTGAATATCGGTAAATTTTCGGAATTATGTAAAGAGCAATTGTACAGCGGAAGTTAAAAACACACAACGCAAACACGGAGATTTTTACTTGGTTCGGAGCCTGTGTTGACTCCTACTCCAAGGCCCACGGTCGTTGACCGTTTACATTAGGCAATTCTATATAGGCGCAAAGAAAGTTTACAAATATTGATTTACAAATACGGTATAGTAAACTTAACGAAAGGAAGGCTCTTCTTTTTACCGACGTCCGATGAAGGTTGACTTTTTCGGAGCAGCGGGACGTCGTCGGCTCGAGTTGGGAGGTTTCCGGAGCAAGGCGCGAGAGCGGAAGAGCGTAGAAGCGTTGTGTCGAAGTGATGCCTTGAAGCCTTGGTCGAGGGCCCTTTATACAGGGCCTGGGGGCGCCCGGGACGTCGGGGGTGCCCCCCACGTGGCCTTTGATCCGCCAAAGTCTCGGTCGCGTCTGATCCTCTAGATCCTCTTTGACCGGGGCGCCCGGAGCGCTCGGGGCGCCCGGATTGACGGGGTCAAAGTTCTATCTCCTTAGCTTCGAGGGGTTCTGGTTCGAGAGTTGCGCATGGGGGCGCTCGCAGCACAGGGGGCGCCCGGGATCAGCGGGGGCGCCCGGCCCAGTATGTATTCGAATCCTTTTTCTTCTTGCTTGTTTTGTATGCACCTTGGGGGCGCCCGGGACACTCCGGGCGCCCTACTCAGCCATTGCCTCTCTCCTTTGAGGCTTTCTGAGCTGCAGACACACGTTCCTTCGGTCCTGCATCCAGGGTTAGTCCAAAACACAATAACATAATAAATTATTAGATTATACAGCCTTAGCTATCTTGGTTCTGACTTTGGTATCCAAAATGGAGCCCTAGGTCGAACCGACGCCTACTGTTCCCTTGACGGGGAACGCGTCCTCACCTACTCCTCTCGGGAGAATTTACCTGATGCCAACCGTTCCTCTGGTTGGACTTTTGCCTGACGGTCCTTTGTCAGGTCTTGTAAACTGGCCGTCCTTCGCCAGTTGCCTAGCAGTCCTTCGCTAGGGCTTTAGTCCCAGGCTGTCCTTCGCCTGGAGCCTAGCAGTCCTTCGCTAGGGCTTGGATACTGGCAGTCCTTCTCTAGTTGCCTAGCAGTCCTTCGCTAGGGCTTGGATACTGGCAGTCCTTCGCCAGTTGCCTAGCAGTCCTTCGCTAGGGCTTGGATACTGGCAGTCCTTCGCCAGTTGCCTAGCAGTCCTTCGCTAGGGCTTGGATACTGCACACTTGAGTAACATCATTAGATCACAAATAGACTTAACTTTGAATCCTTTGCCAATATCAAAACAAGGTTCGATATGGTGCTTCCTGCACCAACAAATCCTAACCTAGGAGGTTAGGTGTGGAAAATCCTTGCTTGGAGGGCTAGGTGTTGGAAAAGTCCTAATTCGGAAGGGTTGGGTGAAAAGTCATAGCTTGGAGGGCTAGGTGAAAAGTCCTAACTTGGAGGGTTAGGTGCAAATTCCCATCCTGGAGAATTAGGTGAAAAGGTCCTGGCTTGGAGGGTCAGGTGCCTAGCTTGGAGGGCTAGGTTGGATGATGTTCTAACTCGGAAGAGTTGGGTGAAAAGTCCTAGCTTGGAGGGCTAGGTGAAAAGTCCTAGCTTGGAGGGCTAAGTGAAAAGTCCTAACTTGGAGGGTTAGGTGCAAATTCCCAACTTGGAGAGTTAGATGGAAAAATCCTTAGCTTGGAGGGCTAAGGTGGATGAATTCCTACCTTGGAGGGCTAGGGTTGAGTCACTGGATTGGTCTGGTGACCGATCAGGGACATTGGCACGCTGCTCCTTAGTGGATCGGTCACCAGACCGATCCAGCTATGTCTGATCGGACTGGTGACCGATCAGGGAGCACACAGTGAGATTGGGAATCTACTGTGTGGCTCCTGATCGGACCGGTGACCGATCAGGGAGCAGGCTGCTTCCTTGCTGTCTTGCTCCTGATCGGTCTGGTGACTGATCAGGGAGCAAACGGTGAGTGAGTTCCCTTGCTAATCAAAGTCTTGGATCGGTCCGGTGACCGATCAGGGATCTTGGACATGATTAAAAAATAACTGTTCATCTGCCCTGATCGATCTGGGTGACCGATCAGGATCCATTCTGATCGGTCTGGTGAGCGATCAGGCTTCACCCTGATCGGTCTGGTGACCGATCAGGCGTGTATATCTGCGAGAGCTGGGAATCCCAGCGAAGCAGTGGATCGGTCTGGTGACCGATCCACACACCCTGGATCGGTCCGGTGACCGATCACTTTAATTCAAATGTCACTGTCAGACGTGGTCAGAGCGTCTGATCGTATCTGATTTGCTGATATATGTTTCTGATATTTGATATGCTGCTTGATTTGCTGCTCTAATGCTCTGATTAAGTTTCAGGTGATAGGGGAGGATTCAAACACTCAAGGAGAAGTCAAAGAGAGCTTTCCTTGNCACAGGGCAAAGCAAGCCCTTAAGTGAGTTAGGCTAACCAATAGGTTGGGGGTATCAAGCACAAAAAAGGATGAAGCGAATTAATGTTATAGTTGATTAAGCCCGTTTCATGAAGAGGTATTTAGACTTCCACTTAAGTCACGTGAAGCCCGGATTAGGTTTTCGTGAGGCTGTGAGAGGAGGCGCGTGGAGGCTGCGAAACCAAAGGGAAACTCAAGGGATCTTTTCCTTCTTCTTCTTCCTCTTGAGTAGAACATCTAGGGCTTCTTCCCTAGGGTCAAGGAGGGAGGAGATTTACGCGAAGAAAGGGAAGAGGAGTGCTATGTTGGGATTTAAATCATACTTAGTGAGTTTTCTTCACGATAAGGGTAAGTAGATCACTCACCTGCAATAGGAGTAGTTTTCGTATGTAAGTTCTTGTTGTAGAACCATGTTTTATGATGCATGCTTTAAGATTATGGTTATCGTGTGTTTTAAGTTTTTAAAGATGCATGTTTTCTCATGATAGAAATTTAATTGATTTAGATTTAGTGTATGTAAGCTAAGCATGATAAGATTTAATTTTTGAAAAGTCTCAAAAATGAGGTTGGGATTAAGGGCACGCAAGGTGCTCGATGAAAGTCTCAAGTAAGAAAGGTAAAGGTGTTAAGTGCAAAATTGATGCAAAAGTAAGATAGTTTGATACGTATAAGTATTATAGTAAGAAAGTATTTTATTTTCGGAAAGTGACATGTACCGAGCAAATGGAAGGCCCCCAAAAAGTTAGAAAGAAGCTCTAGTAAGGTGCGGTGGCTAGCTACCCCGCAACCTAATAGAGAAGCGCGCAATTGGTACATTGATACCATGGTACAATGTCAAGGCCTAAAGAAAGTTGATTACTATTTTCAAGTAAATAAGTATTCGTAAGTGTTTTCAGTTTTAAGTATGTGCCTTTATTTCATATGTTAGCCTTGATACATTGCAAGCATGTTAAAGAGTAAGAGTAAGGAAGTTAGTGTTTTGAATGTATGAGTACGTAAGGTTGCAAATGATGTAATGCAAGTAATGGTTTCCACATGATTGAGCATGATAAGTATATGTAAGTTTTCCCATGTACATGTATTTTGGAAGTAAGCATTCTTTGAAATGAGCATGTTTATTATCGATAGCATGGATTTGTGAGTTAGGATTTACTTTCTAAGCATTGTGCTTATTAGTTGCATTTCCTTCTATTGCAGATAAAGGTAAAGAAAAAGCATAAGTTATGGAGGTGGCCAGGACTTGCATTGATGCTCAGTGGCGGTGGAACCGTGGAAGAGATCTGTTGGGTTAAGGCTTAGAGGCAATTTCTGAAGTTTAGAAATTTGGAGTTTAATATTTTGTTTAGTAAAATGTGAACATTGTGTTTAACCTCCGCATAGAGTCAAAAGTTGATACAATCTTTAGCATGATTTCATATGGTTTGGTAGTCTTGTTAAATTCCGCAAAGATTCTAATTTCAAGTCATTAGATTTGTTTTGAGTTGCTAGGATGTTTATAAAACTAGCATAGAGTATAGACATGGTGTTATATCTTTGCATGTCTTGAAAGTTTATGATTTGTGGATCTTTGGAAATGGTTTTCAGCCTTATGTCTTTGTATGTCTTGAAAGTATATGATTTGTGTATGTCTTTAGCACGATTTTGATTGGTGAAGTCAAAGGTTAAGGTTAAGTGAGTAAAGGTAAAGGCAGTAAAGAGCGACGATCCGGCTTAAGTATAGGGTAGAGAAGTCAGGTCGTCACACTCGCTCAGCTAAGTCTTCTGCCCGATCCTCGTCCAAGACTTCGTGCCCAATTTCTCGAACCAAGACTTCGGTGCCCAACCCTCGGGCAGGTCTTCGTGCCCAATCCGCAACCAAGACTTCGTGCCCAATTCCCCGAACCAGGACTTCGTGCCCAACCCTCGGCCATGTCTTCGTGCCCAATTCATCGAACTATGACTTCGTGCCCAACCCTCGGCTAGGTCTTCGTGCCCAATCCGCAACCAGTACTTCATGCCTAATTCCTCAAACCAGGACTTCGTGGCCAACTCTCAGCCAGGTCTTTATGCCCAATTCTCCAAACCAGGACTTCATGCCTCGATAAGGACTTCTTTGCTAATCATCTTAATCCTAACTAGACTTCTCTCTGCCAAACATCAAGTCCTGTTTGGCTTAGTCCAAATATGTTTAATCACTTTGTCAAACATCAAGTCTTGTTTGGCTTATCCCTTGGTCAAACTGACCAACCCTGGCTTCTTTGTCAAACATCAGATCTTGTTTGGCTAACTCTTGTTCTAACTGAACAAACCTCGATATATTATCACACATGTTAGATCTAGGTTTGATTACTTTGCCAAACATCAAGACCTATTTGTCTAACCCTTTGGTCAAACTGATCAAACCTAGGTTTACCCTACCAAACATCATGTCCTGTTCGGCTTAACCCTTGATCACTTTGACTAAACCTTGGTATATTATCAAACATAAAAACACTAGAGGTTGACTATTCATCTCTGATGCTTTTTGCACCAACAGATAGGATATCACTTATATGAGAAAGAAGTGGGGATGTTTGGAAGAGAATTGAAAGAACAATTTCTAGAACTCCTCATAGAACTAAGCATGTTCATGGCCAAGAACGAACACACTCATGAGGACCAAGTTGAATGAAGGAGAGTCTAGGTTGAGATATATAATGCTTACACAAATGATAGAATAGTTTAAGGATATCGTGTTTACTGTCACCTAGTAAGCAAACAGATGTTCACAAGGGAAGGTTTAAAAGGTAAAATCTACCTGTTCAATATTACACTCAACTAACTCAATGCAATCACATACTCTATTTCCATTCATATGGAGATTGTTGGATATAAGTGAAAGGAAGAGAGGTAGAAAGGAAAGAGATTTCATTATGAATGGGACTTTTATTACCACATTGGAAGTTTCAAGGCTAGTTAGTTGGTTTATATTGTTGCACATGCATGTGTTATGTAAACAAAATGCATGGGGAGAGTCTCTCTCTCACGTGTAGGTGCACAAGGGGTGTGAATCTAAAGCCCAAGTTTATACTGAACCAAGTTATCTCATGTGTGAGCAGGACCTATGCGGATCAAATGCCAAATCGGTTGGGGTAAAATTTGCCCAAGCAAATCAACCAACATTTTTCCACATGAAATATTTATTTGCTACTCGCTCAAGTGAATAATAGATGCATTAACTGATGTTAATAATGTTTTGATCTGGGCGATAATGGTAGTAAATGGCCTTTAATCAACCATTTAATGTAGCAAGGGGTGAACACTCCAATATAAAAGTGAAATCATGAGAAAAGGATACAAAAGCAAAGAAGAGAATCTCCATCCACCTTCATTCCCTCAAAACATCTCTTTGTGATGTATTTATTTTTCCACGCAGTGGCTTTTTCCCGTGGTAACACTTAGGTACATTCTCATTTCACCTTGAACCACCTTTTCTTGGTGGTGATCATGGTCTATCTTTGTAATTCGAAAATAGATGACTCATGTAATCTCGAAGCACAGTCAGAGGTGGGATGAATTTGTTTTAAGGAAACTACTTGAAAGCGTAGGATTGAAGGAATTTAGATATCTCAATAATGATATGATATTCATTGGATCGAGAAAACACGATAGAGGGGGGGGTGAATATCGTGAAAGCGTTTCAGATTAGAAAAGAGAATGCGCAGCGAAAATTTAAATTAAACACATGAAACACAAGCGTTTTTACTTGGTTCGGAGTCGCGGTCGACTCCTACTCCAAGGCCCACGGTCCTTGACCGTTTACTGCGGGCAATTCTATAATGGCGCAAAGATTTACAAAGATTTATACAATAGTAGTACAGTAAAAACGACAAGTATACTCTTCATTACCGACGCCCGGTGTGGATCGTACTTCGGAGCATAGGGTCGTCGGTGGCACTAGAATCTCGAGTTCGGAGGTTTCCGGAGCAGAGCGCTTGAGCGAAGAGCGTAAAGGCGTTAGAAAAATTGATTGTCGAAGCCTTAGGGGTTGAGCCCCTTTTATAGTACTCCTGGGGGCGCCTTGGACGCTGGGGGAGCCTTGGACGCTGGAGGCGCCTGACACGTGCCTTCGGATCCGAGAACCCTCATTTGAAGCTCAGTCAGCGCTTATCCCTCCAGAATCAGCCTCGGAGCTGACGGGGGCGCCCGGGACACTGGGGGTGCCTTGGTTGATGTGGTCTACTGGCTTCGTGGTTGTTTTTGCTTCGATTTAGTTTTGACTTTGACTCAGGGCGCCCGGGACCTCCAGGGCACGCTGCATACTGCAGTTTCGAAGCAACTCTGATTTGCTTGTTTTGCCTTGACCTTGGGGGCACCCGGGACCTTCAGGGCGCCCTGCCCAGCTACCTGCCCCTCTCCTTTGGGGTGTTCTGAGCTGCAGAAACACATTCCTTCGGTTCTGCATACAAGGTTAGTTCCAAAACAACAAAGCAAGAGTATTAGATGAATTTTTTACGGTCGTAGCTGTCTTGGTTCTAACTTTGGGCCTCCCAAATGGAACTCTAGGTCGAACCGACGCCTAATGTTCCCTCGACGGGGAACGCGCCCTCACCTACTCCTCTAAGGAGAATTTATCTTTTGCCAACTGGCTCCTCCGGTTGGACTTTTGCCCAGCTTTACTCACCAGGTCTTCGCACCCAATCCGCGACTAGGTCTTAGTGCCCACCTTCCAAGTAGGTCTTCGGTGCCCAACCCTCGGCCAGGACTTAGTGCCCACCTTCCGAGCAGGACTTCGGTGCCCAGCCCTCGGCCAGGACTTAGTGCCCAATGAAGGATCATCTAGGCGTGCTAGATGGGGGGTGAATAGCACTTTTTCGGATTGGATCTCTACAAATTTGTTATCGCAACGAAAATAATATGCAAATGAAAACAATTACAATGCTAACACTTATCGTTTACTTGGTATCCACCCAGATGAGTGACTAGTCCAAGGATCCACGCCGTGAGCACCACTTTTCACTATCGAAAACTCTCCTTGAGGTGGGGAAACCTTTACAGTCGATCTTCCTCTTTTCAGAATATAGTAGAATACAAGAGAGGAAGTGGAAAACACTCTTCAGACGAGCAGCACTTCGACACTGTACGGAACCGTACCGTGCTCGTGCAAAAAGGTGCTCCTTTTATAGGTGAACAGGACAAACTCATAGTCTGTCCAGCCCCGCACCAGTCGACTGCCCGAAGGGCAGTCGACTGGTCTAGCATTAATTGCTAGCCAACAGCTAGTTTTCGGGGTATACCAGTCGACTGCCCCATGGGCAGTCGACTGGTCCGATGCCGAAAACTTTCTGTGGGTTTTGGCAGTCGACTGCCCTACCTCACAGCTCAGCTCCAATCACTCCGGACCTTCTCCTTCGCATATGGTTTCAGGTCTGCTCCCTTGGCTTGCCTCTTGAATTCCTCTTCCTCTGGCTATCGTCCCTCGAATGTGCACGCAAGCCTTCCCTTGGCTTGCCTCCATGCCACCCTTCATATGTGCCCTTGAAGTCCACTTCCCGGCTTGCCCTTGGAGCTCTCCTCCCTCGGCTCTCGTCCCTCGGATATGTCCAACATGTGTGATTCTCCAAGTCCTGCAAACTCAATCACATATATCAAATACAACATAACATTCTAACCTTAAACATATTCAACCACACACATCAAAACCATGATCTTTCAATCATTTAAGGGCTAATTGCCTCAACAATCTCCCCCTTTTTGATGCGTGGCAATATGTTTAAGTTAGAGATAAGTAATAGCCACAATAATAATAGCAAAAGATAGCAATTGAAAAAGCATGAGACATAGTAACCCTATGAGGTAACCTCCCCCTTAACATATGTCTTCTCCCCATTTTCAATTCCAATCATAATCCAGGTTAAGTTTCCACTTAACACTCAACAATCTTAAAAATGTAAGACATATCAGAACCTAAGAGGTAACCTCCCCCTTAATCCATGTCTTCTCCCCATTTTTTTAATCATTCAAGGTTTAAGTGAGAAGAAAAACCTAAAACCATCCATTTCAAGTTAAAATTCTAACTTAAACCACCCATTCTCCCCCTTTGACACCATCAAAATGATTGCCTCAAGCAACCCAAACCTAGGGCATCAAAAGTGAGAATAATGGATTTCTGAAATTTCTTACAGCAGCTGAAAAACACACGTGTCAGTCGACTGCCCATGGGGCAGTCGACTGATACGCCATCAGTCTGAATTTTCAGCTTTTCTGTCGAATTTTAGAAACTCCCAGAAAATTCCAAAGAATTCCAAAAATTGTAAAATTTTGCATACATGTTTGAAATGATATAATCTATCAGGGAAAAATATTAGTCCATATAAAATTTCAAACATGCATGACTTTTGATAAAAATCCAAAAACTTTGAAAACCACTACATTTTGTATCACCCTTTCAATCCAATTTTGCAATTTTGTAACTTTCAAAAGCATGACAAAGTATATAAAGCATAAAATAGTTTTCAAAGGTTTAAAATGGACAACTATGATCTTTGGGCAAAGTGTCCATTGATTAAAGACTTGCCTTCCCCATAGTTGGTCTAGTTTTCATAATTTGATACTTTTAATGGTCCAACTATGTGCCACAAGCACAAGTGAGCCAAATATATCATCCTAATGGATCAAGCACCCTTTTTCAAAACTAATATCTCCAAGTTCATCCTAAACTTCCACAAAACACATTCCAAGGCCTCTTCTTAAGGATGTAAACTCTGATTCGGGAAGATGCTTGGTAAAGATGTCGGCTAGGTTTGAATTTGATTCAACATAGTGTAGTTTTATGTCTCCCCTTGCCACATGGTCTCTAATGAAGTGATGTTTCACTTCAATGTGTTTTGTCATAGAATGGTGAACCGGATTTTTGGTCAAATTGATTGTACTTACATTATCACACAAGACTTTGACCTTTGTGTAATGTAACTCATAATCTTCTAAGGTGTGCATGATCCAAAGGAGTTGGGAAACACACCCACCCATTGCCATATATTCTGCTTCCGTTGTTGATAGGGCAACGCATGGTTGTTTCCTACTACTCCAACTGACTAAGGAAGACCCAAGGAATTGACACCCTCCACTAGTGCTCTTCCTATCTAGCTTACAATCCGCATAATCAGAGTCGGTGTATCCAATTAGATCAACACTAGGGGTTCTAGGATACCAAAGTCCGACATTGAGGGTACCTTTCACATATCTTAGGATCCTCTTAACTACAACCAAATGGGACTCTTTAGCACAAGATTGGTACCTAGCACACATACTTACCGTAAAAAGTATGTCGGGTCTACTAGCGGTTAGGTATAGGAGGCTACCAATCATGCTTCTGTATTGTTTAGAGTCTACCATTTTCCCTTCAAGGTCACTATCCATTTTCACATTGGTTCCTATGGGTGTAGATGCTACCTTAGCATTTTCTAAACCAAATTTCTTTAACATTTCCTTAGCATATTTGGTTTGAAAGACATGTGTACCTTCATTGGTTTGCTTAACTTAAAGACCTAAAAAGAAGGTCAACTCTCCTACAAGACTCATTTCAAATTTATCTTCCATACACTTGATGAATTCTTGTAGGAAGTCATTGTTTGTTGACCCAAAAATGATATCGTCTACATAGACTTGGGCAACAAATATGTCCTTGTCCTTAGATTTTAGGAACAATGTAGGGTCAATTGTTCCTCTCCTAAACCCCTAGACACCAAAAATGAAGAAAGCCTTTCATACCAAGCCCGGGGAGCTTTTTTCAATCCATATAAGGCTTTTCTTAATTTGATCACGTGTCTTGGATAGTTAGGGTCCTCAAACCCGGGGGGTTATTCTACATAGACCTCTTCCTTAATGATCCCATTAAGGAATGCTGACTTCACATCCATTTGGTGGAGTGTAAAACTCATGTGAGCGGCATAGGCTAGTAGAATTATAATAGATTCTAACCTAGCTAAGGGGGCATAAGTCTCATTATAATCTAGTCCCTCAACTTGGTTAAACCATCTAGCTACCAATCTAGCCTTGTTCCTAGTGATTTTACCTTGGTCATCTAGTTTGTTCCTAAAGACCCATCTTGTGGTTACAATGGTGCAATCATTGGGCCTAGGAACTAACTCCCAAACTTCACTTCTCTCAAATTGATTTAGCTCTTCTTGCATGGCTAAAACCCAATCAGCATCTCCCAATGCTTCATCAATGGTCTTGGGTTCCATTTGGGAGATTAAAGCTATTTGACTAGTTTAATCCCTAAAATAGGACCTAGTCCTTACTCCTTGAGTGACATCACCCACTATTTGGTCAATAGGGTGATCATGGTGATATCTCAAGGGCCTAGAGGTTGTGGGTTCATTTACTCCTTCTTCCTCATCCTTTAGGGTACTTCTTACTCCCCCTTGATCATTGCCCTCCAAATGTAGGTCTTGGATTCTTTGGGCAACGGGTTGGACCTCTTCTATATCCTTATCAATTGAGGCTTTTCTAGGGTAGCTACTAGTTGTTTCATCAAATTTAACATTCGAGGACTCTTTAATCACTTTTGTCCTCTTGTTGTAAACTCTATAACCCCTACTAGTCAAGGAGCACCCTACTAGAATTCCTTCATCGACCTTTGACTCAAGCTTCCTTAGGTCGTCTTTGGTATTTAAGATGTAGACTTTACATCCAAAGACCCTAAAATAGTGAACTTGTGGTACCCTTCCATTCCATAGTTCAAAATGTGTTTTTCCTAGGAACCTATGTACCAAAACCCGGTTTTGAATATAGCAAGCGGTGTTTACCGCTTCGGCCCAAAAATAGCTAGGAAGGGAGTATGCATTAAGCATAGTCCTAGCAACTTCTTGTAGGGCTCGGTTTCTCCTCTCAACTATCCCATTTTGTTGAGGAGTCCTTGGGCATGAAAAGTCATGCTTGTACCCATTTTCAACACAAAATTGTGTGAAACTTGAGTTTTAGAACTCCCCTCCATGGTCACTCCTAATTCGGTTTATTTTGATTTATTTTTTGTTTTCTACCCTTTTACTAAATCCTATAAAAATCTCTAGGGTATCATCCTTATGTTTTAAGAAATAAACTCATGTAAACCTAGAAAAATCATCTACTATGACTAGGCAATATTTACTCCCTACAAGTGAGGGAGTGCTATGGCAATCAAATAAATCTATATGCAAAAGTTCTAAAGGTAAGGAAGTAGTGGTTAGGATTTTACCTTTGTGTGATGCTTTTGATTGCTTACCCTCTTGGCATGCATCACATAACTTGGTCTTCTCGTACTTGATCATTGGTACCCCCTTCACCAACTCTTCCTTGGCCACTCTTGCAATGCTCCTCATGTTGACATGTCCAAGTCTCCGGTGCCACGACATTGTTAGTAGCATAAGTAAGATCAAGATAGTATAAATTTGCCTCTCTAAACTCTTCTAATATGATAGTATTTGATTCATTATGCCTGATTATACATTTCCTAGTATGAAATTTAACTCTAAAACCGGCATCACATAATTAACTCACACTTAATAAATTGAACTTCATATCTTTGATTAGAAGTACCTTATGTATAGAAATGGTGGAAGATACCTCAATTGTGCCCCTACCAATGATTTTCAACTTTCCACTATTCCCAAAGGAGACTGTCCCTTCTCTTAAGTAGCTAATAGTGGTGAATTTGCTCACATCCCTGGTCATGTGTCTTGAGCATCCACTATCTACTATCCACATAGTTGAGGCCTCCTTCACCTTTACCTAAGCAACATGAAAAACATACTCTTTTGGTACCCATATCTTTAATCCATAAGCATCATTTAGAAATCTCTTAGGTACTCATGCCTTCTTTGTGGTTCCCCTAGCCCCTAGTCTCCTAGATGCACCAATCCTATCGGTAAGTGAGACAAAGGCTACCTCCTTTGTCTTAGGCCTATAACCCGACCCGACCTTGTTATACACAACCCTTTGACTGTTGATGATCATGTCCAGGATACTAGATCCTACATGAAATTTCCTAAGGGCCTTTGTGAGGTCATCTACTTGTTTCCTTAGTTTCCTATTTTCAGATTCAAGATGTAAAGCATGTGAAGAAGTAAAACTAGCATGCTATTCTTTAAGTTTAGTAGATTCTACTCTAAGCATGGCAATTTCTTCTTTTAGATCCTTAATTTTACTTCTAGCCTTAGCTAAGTCCATGTTAGTGCTAGAAATTATCTTTACTAAAGTAGAGGAGGGTAAGTGGTATACCTCACTTACCAAAGCTTCTGACTCTGATGATGAAGTGGAGGAGCTCTCATCTTCACTACTTGAGTTTCGTTCATCATCTGATGAATCTGAGTGGTCTTGTGCCATAAGAGCAAAGTGGGAGACTTGCTCTTCTTCTTCTTCTGAGGATGATGGATCATCCCATGTCGCCTTTAGGTTGGTGGCACCCTTCTCCTTTCCTTTTGACTTCTTCTTGTCCCCTTTCTTCTTCTCCTCCTTCTTGTCATCTATTTTCTTCAATTGGGGGCACTCATTCTTCATGTGTCCCTCTTGGTGGCAGTTGTAGCATATAATGTCTTTGGTCTTACCCTTACCTTTGGACCCTTTCCTAGCATAGGACCTTTTAGACAAACTTTTAAAAGCTCTACGAAATTTTCTTACCATGAATGCCTCTTGATCGCTATCCAAGGAGGCACTGGATTCTTTTGAGTCTGATGATGAGGAGTAGATCACTTTCTTCTACTCCTTCCTTTTCTTCTTCTCCTTTTCGGCAACAAAGGCAATACCCTTCTCTTTGGCCGAGACATTAGCTGTAGCGACCCGCCTTCTCTCTGCCTTAGACGGATCGTTACTTTTATCTACTTCTCGACTCTTATGCACATCTAAAAAAAATGCGGAACTTTCTTTTTTTTCTCTTTTTTTTTTCTTCCTTCTCTTTTTTTTTCAAAAAAACAAAACAACTTTCATTTTATTTGCTTTGCCAAGATTTGACCCCTAGACCTCTTAGTTGTAACACTAAAGCACTAACCAGCTGCTCTACACAACTTCTCTTTAATGGTACCAGTCGACTGCTATATAGCAGTCGACTGAGACCAGGCGACTGTCCTTTTGCAGTTACCTGGTGCATCGAACAGAAGCTACTGTTCGATAGGGCAGGTGACTGGTACTGTACCAGTCGACTGATACGTCTGAAAACCTGAATTTCAGATTCGAAGCCTTGTTTCAAAACTCCACCAAACATATAGTTCCACACCATACAAAGACACAACACCATTTCTATACTCTATACTAGTTTCCTAAACATTTTAGCCAATCAAAACAACTTCATAAACTCGAAATTAGAACTTTTGTGGAAGTAAATAAGCTATTCAAGTTTATATGGACTTTAACCTTAGAGTTTGTACCAATCTTGACTCCTATGCATTCATAACACCAAATACATGTTCTATAACCTTGCTAAAGCATTATGAAATGTGAATGCAACTTTTCTAAACATATTTAAGCAATAAAAACTTGATTCAAAGGGGAACTAGTACTATCTTGGCACATGCATCAATATCTTCAACAAAGTATCAATATTCCAAACTACTCACACTTCTACTCATCCAATGCAATCATAAGGATATGTATGCTAAATGAAATGTCATGGAATCTTTACTCTAAGAAATTGAGCATGTAATACTATCCAAAGCTTAAATGTTCGCTAAACTCCATAAATCAATAACTTGGAATTTGAATAAACTTAAACATTGTAATTCAAATAACTAAATTGTCTCGTCTCAAGGATCTCTCCAAAATCAGCCACCACACACATGTCGCTCAGCATCGCCTTGTCGCCTTCCTTCAAAATTGCTTATCTTTACCTTTACCTACAGTAAGAGGAAATGCATCTATAAGCATAAAGCTTAGTAAGTACTATCTAGCTCACAAAATCTCGAAATGTGCTAACATGCTTTTTCAAACAATGGAAAATCACATGGGATACTTTTATGCTTAAAAGAAACACTAAAACATGTATAACTCAGAAACATGCATACTCAAGCATTAATAAGTCTTAACTTACTTTTCCTTGGCTTAACTTGAAACTTTAGGAATTCTTGAACTTTAAATTTTTCTTTAACTTTTTTGAAAACTTTCTTAAACTTTAGAAAACTTTGCTAAAGCATATACTTGAAAATAATAATCACTTGGATCCACTTAAGACGTAAGTACCATCTTATGCGCGTTCCCTAAAAGGTTGGGGTAGCGAGCCACCAATCCTAATAGAGCAGACCTTGGTCTACCAGGGCCAAGACCTTGGAATTGGACACCTGGATTTCTTTAACGACGCCCTTGGACGCCGGGTACTGGCCTTATAAAATAAAATAGCTTTTCTTTCTTCTCTTTCATATCTTTAAATGCCTTGGCATTTTAACGAGCACCTTGTGTGCCCAAATCCCTAAGTCTTGACTTTTGGGGATTTCTTGAGGCCTTGGCCTTTTCCTTTCTTATCTTTATCTTCTCTTTTCTTTTCTCATAGCTTTTCTTAGACCCTAACTTCATATAGGGTACTTAATCAACTTATACAGGCATGAATTAAACTAGAAATACATGCAAGATCATAAACTAAAACAAACTTTGAATTTTCAACTTTCTAACGGAAAAAGGTTGCGGAAAACCGCCTCTTACTGTAGGTGAGCAGTACTTACATTGGTTTCCTTAAACTTACTACCGAAATTGAGATCTAGGGCTCGTGAGAAACGTGAGATCTCCACGAACCGTCCGCGCCTACGCGTTCTCCTCGTCGAGACGGACGAAACGCTCCGTCTCCTTGGTTCCCTCTTGGCCGGCGCCCCCTTGGAAGAGGAGAGGAAGTCTCGGCTTGGTGTTGGCGTGCGCACAAGAGAGGGGAAGTGTAACGACACGGTCTCTCAACCTCATTGGCGGCCAAATCAATATTTGGCGGCCCAACAACTTGGCCTCTCGGGCCCAACAACCTGGCCCCTCGGGCCCAACAACCTGGCGGCCAAATCAACATTTGGCTGCCCAACTATGTCGTCGACCAACAACCGATGTCGACGACTAACAACCGTGTCGTTACTCACTAGGTCTTTCCACCCCTGGCTAGTGGATTTTTGCCTTCCTCAGGATTCGAACTCTAGACCTCCAGGATAAGTACTAGAGTTTATGAATCCTGATACCAATTGAGCTACAGCTCAATTGGTATCAGGATTCATAAACTCTAGTACTTATCCTGGAGGTCTAGAGTTCGAATCCTGAGGAAGGCAAAAATCCACTAGCCAGGGGTGGAAAGACCTAGTGAGTAACGACACGGTTGTTAGTCGTCGACATCGGTTGTTGGTCGACGACATAGTTGGGCAGCCAAATGTTGATTTGGCCGCCAGGTTGTTGGGCCCGAGGGGCCAGGTTGTTGGGCCCGAGAGGCCAAGTTGTTGGGCCGCCAAATATTGATTTGACCGCCAAAGAGGTTGAGAGACCGTGTCGTTACAATAAAAAGGCGCCTTTTTTATTGTAACGACACGGTACCTCAACCCATTGGCTGCCAAATCAACATTTGGCAGCCCAACAACTTGGCCCGTAGGCCCAACAACTTGGCCCGTAGGCCCAACAACCTGGCCCGTAGGCCCAACAACCTGGCGGCCAAATCAACATTTGGCGGCCCAACTATGTCGTCGATCAACAACCGATGTCGACGACCAACAACCGTGTCGTTACTCACTAGGTCTTTCCACCCCTGGCCAGTGGATTTTTGCCTTTCCCAGGATTCGAACTCTAGACCTCCAGGATAAGTACTAGAGTTTATGAATCCTGATACCAATTGAGCTTATCCTAGAGGTCTAGAGTTCGAATCCTGAGAAAGGCAAAAATCCACTGGCCAGGGGTGGAAAGACCTAGTGAGTAACGACACGGTTGTTGGTCGTCGACATCGGTTGTTGATCGACGACATAGTTGGGCCGCCAAATGTTGATTTGGCCGCCAGGTTGTTGGGCCTACGGGCCACGTTGTTGGGCCTACGGGCCAAGTTGTTGGGCCTACGGGCCAAGTTGTTGGGCTGCCAAATGTTGATTTGGCCGCCAATGGGTTGAGGTACCGTGTCGTTACAATAAAAAAGGCGTAGCTCAATTGGTATCAGGATTCATAAACTCTAGTACTTATCCTGGAGGTCTAGAGTTCGAATCCTGAGAAAGGCAAAAATCCACTGGCCAGGGGTGGAAAGACCTAGTGAGTAACGACACGGTTGTTGGTCGTCGACATCGGTTGTTGATCGACGACATAGTTGGGCCGCCAAATGTTGATTTGGCCGCCAGGTTGTTGGGCCTACGGGCCAAGTTGTTGGGCCGCCAAATGTTGATTTGGCCGCCAATGGGTTGAGGGACCGTGTCGTTACAATAAAAAGGCGCCTTTTTATTGTAACGACACGGTCTCTCAACCTCTTTGGCGGCCAAATCAATATTTGGCGGCCCAACAACTTGGCCTCTCGGGCCCAACAACCTGGCCCCTCGGGCCCAACAACCTGGCGGCCAAATCAACATTTGGCTGCCCAACTATGTCGTCGACCAACAACCGATGTCGACGACTAACAACCGTGTCGTTACTCACTAGGTCTTTCCACCCCTGGCTAGTGGATTTTTGCCTTCCTCAGGATTCGAACTCTAGACCTCCAGGATAAGTACTAGAGTTTATGAATCCTGATACCAATTGAGCTGTAGCTCAATTGGTATCAGGATTCATAAACTCTAGTACTTATCCTGGAGGTCTAGAGTTCGAATCCTGAGGAAGGCAAAAATCCACTAGCCAGAGGTGGAAAGACCTAGTGAGTAACGACACGGTTGTTAGTCGTCGACATCGGTTGTTGGTCGACGACATAGTTGGGCAGCCAAATGTTGATTTGGCCGCCAGGTTGTTGGGCCCGAGAGGCCAAGTTGTTGGGCCGCCAAATATTGATTTGGCCGCCAAAGAGGTTGAGAGACCGTGTCGTTACAATAAAAAGGCGCCTTTTTATTGTAACGACACGGTCCCTCAACCCATTGGCGGCCAAATCAACATTTGGCGGCCCAACAACTTGGCCCGTAGGCCCAACAACCTGGCCCGTAGGCCCAACAACCTGGCGGCCAAATCAACATTTGGTGGCCCAACTATGTCGTCGACCAACAATCGATGTCGACGACCAACAACCGTGTCGTTACTCACTAGGTCTTTCCACCCCTGGCTAGTGGATTTTTGCCTTCCTCAGGATTCGAACTCTAGACCTCCAGGATAAGTACTAGAGTTTATGAATCCTGATACCAATTGAGCTGTAGCTCAATTGGTATCAGGATTCATAAACTCTAGTACTTATCCTGGAGGTCTAGAGTTCGAATCCTGAGGAAGGCAAAAATCCACTAGCCAGGGGTGGAAAGACCTAGTGAGTAACGACACGGTTGTTGGTCGTCGACATCGATTGTTGGTCGACGACATAGTTGGGCCGCCAAATGTTGATTTGGCCGCCAGGTTGTTGGGCCTACGGGCCAGGTTGTTGGGCCTACGGGCCAAGTTGTTGGGCCGCCAAATGTTGATTTGGCCGCCAATGGGTTGAGGGACCGTGTCGTTACAGGAAGAGGATTCCCGTGCGTGTGTCGCGCGGCTAGGGTGAGGAAGAGAGAAAACCAAAAATCCAATTTCCTCTCTTAACTTATCTATTTATACTATCTTTATGGAAAAAACGTAACTACTCTATAAATATATTTCTCTCCACCTTTTGTTGTGCTTGATACCCTAGCCCAGCCGGTGACGCGCGTGCTTGCTCTTCCGGTGGTCGCGGGTTCGAACCCCTTGCTGCCCTTTAACGTTTTTCCTTTTTTTAAAAAATACTAAACGGACTCGGAAAATTCCATAAAAATATTCTAAAAATTTCTAAAAATATCTAGAATATTTCTAAACCATTTTTAAATAATTCTAAGGACTTTAAGAACTAAAAATGGGAATTTTGGGGTGTTACATTAGCTTGCTCGTGTAGCTCAAATTCACAGATAAGATCGTCTAATTTAACAATTGACAAATCCCTCGATACCTTGTATGCATCAACCATGGAGGCCCATAAGGTGGTTCTCGGGAAGGCTTGTAAAATATACCTAACAATGTCCCGGTTCTCGATCTTCTCTCCAATCACATGGAGCTCATTTATCACTTCCTTTACCCTTCCATGTAGCTGGCTGACGGTCTCGTTGCTCTTCATGGATAGGGATTGTAGTTGGGCCACTAGCAAGTCGTTCTCTGCTTTTCTGGACTCATTTGACCCCTCGTTCAATTCCACCAACTTGTCCCACAGTTCCTTAGCGCTCTTGAACATCCCCACCTTGTTCAGTTGCTCCTTCGAGAGCCCGCACTGCAGTGTGGTGGTGGCCTTGGCATTGGATTGCGCCCTCTTCATCACCTCCTTTGACCAAGATCTCATCGGTGTTGGTTCCCCTCTTTCATTGACAGGCGCCTCGAAGCCATCGGCAACACTGATCCAGTTTTCAATATCATTCATAAGATAGCATTACATATTACCTTTCCAATACGCGAAGTCGTTCCCGTCGAAGAAAGGTGGTCATGCGGTGGAGTATCCCTCTTGAAACGCCATTGAATTTGCTCTGGTTGACGGTTAGATCTTTCGAAATGCATTTGCTCTGATACCAACTGAAGGATCGTCTAGGCGTGCTAGAGGGGGGGTGAAAAGCACTTTTTCGGATTGGATATCTACAAATTTGTTAGCGCAGCAGAAATAATATGCAAATGAAAATAATTACAATGCTAACACTTATCGTTTACTTGGTATCCACCCAGATGGGTGACTAGTCCAAGGATCCACGCCGCGAGCACCACTTTTCACTATCGAAAACTCTCCTTGAGGTGAAGAAACCTTTACAGTTGATCTTCCTCTTTTCAGAATACAGTAGAATATAAGAGAGGAAGTGAAAAACACTCTTCAGACGAGCAGCACTTCGACACTGTACGGAACCGTACCATGCTTGTGCAAAAAGGTGTGTTGGTGCAGTTTGCACTGACGGTCAAACTCGGGTTTTGATGTATGACAAAGTGGTTAAAGTTAGGGTTGTGTGTGTTTAACCTCTTTACCAAGTGTGCAGAAAGACTTAGGACCAGACACCAGGCTGAAGTCCAGGATGGTTGAGTCCTGGCGGAAAGTCCAGTTGGGTCCGCGGGACCTGACAACTGGCTGAAGACCAAGTTGGTTGAGACTTGGCAGGAAGACCAAGGTGGTTGAGCCTTGGCAGGAAGTCCTGGTAGGGTCAAGAAGTCAAGCAGAGCTGCACAATGGGTAAGTAAGGTAAGTCACTGGAGGAGCGACCCAGTGAGGACGAGTCCAATCTTGGACTTTAGGCGCGGTCCAACTTAGACCCATTTAGGTGATCTAAGTTGAGTCCTGGTTAGATCCTGGTCTGGGAGACAGGATCTAATTAACTTAGAATTGTATCTTATTTTAGTCCATATAAAATTGTGCTAGCCTTGTTTTGGACTAACCCTGGATGCAGGACCAAAGGACTATGATTCTGCAGCTCAGAGAGCCTCAAAGGAGTGAGGCCGTAGCTGAGCAGGGCGCCCCGGATGTGTCGGGCGCCCCAGAGTCAACCCAAAGTCAGCAGAGAGGTAAACGCCCCGACAGCCGCGCGCGTCGGGCGCCCCGCATGTCTCGGGCGCCCCCTGTGCCACCTCACTGCCAACTGCCGAAGCTCACCCTCGCGAAGCCAAGGAGATGTGGCTTTGACCGGTCAAATCGGGCGCCCCGCGCGCGTCGGGCGCCCCAGTCAAAGGTGATCCCGAAGATAAAGAGATCAAGTGCTTGACCGAGAGGGCTGCGGATCGGCAGCCACGCAGAGGGGCGCCCCGGACGTTTCGGGCGCCCCCAGGGCTATAAATAGAGCCCCTCGACCAAGGTTCAAATACAACACTTCTTCCAAAGCTTTCAAGTTCTTCTACGCTCGCGCCTTGCTCCGGAAACGTTACACTTCGAGCCGACGACGTCCCGCTGCCCCGAAAGAGTCGACCTACTCCGGACGTCGGTAAAAAGAAGAATTTCTTTTAATACTTTATTGCACTTAATTACTTGAAAGTGTGGGGTTGTCACACTTTCAATTCATTTGTACTCGCCTACTCTATCGGGGTTGACCGATAGAGAGTTTTAGTAGATTGCCCAACGGAAAGGTCCGAGGGACCTGGGCCTTCGAGTAGGAGTCGCCGAAGGCTCCGAACGAAGTAAAAATCGTTCGTGTTTGTGTGTTTGTTTTTCGTCTCTTTCATTTCCGCTGTGCACGCTTTTTAAAGCACTCTGATTTAATTTTTTAAAAAGTCACGTGATTCACCCCCCCTCTCACGTGCATCGATCCTACAAGTGGTATCAGAGCCAAGTTCGCTCTGTATCGGTGCAACCACCATAAGAGCCGGGGGAAATCCAGTTTTTTTTCAAGTTTTGGTTTTTCGCTACACTTGATCTAAATTAGGTATTGTTGCCTAGATTTGGATTATTTTTTCCGTTCGTTTGATTTTACTCGAATTTGGTGCAACACCATTTCGAGTCACTTTTTCTCTCTCTTCTCCTTTTTCTACCACACTACTAATCCAAGACTTAGTCTTGGGACAAGTTTTTGTGTAGTCTATTTCAGATGGCTCAAGGTGAAGGCTATAGCACTGCCCGCCCTCCTCTCTTTAATGGGGAAGACTTTCCCTACTGGAAGAGAAGGATGGAGGTTTATCTGAAGACCGACATGGATCAGTGGTTTGCAGTTCAAACAGCTTACACACCGCCAATGGATGAGGGAAATAATGCTCCACTTAGGCCCGACAGATGGAACTCGGAGATGAAGAAAAAGGCTCAGACCGAGTTCAAAGCCCAGAACACCCTCCAGTGCGGACTTACCAAAGAGGAGCTAAACAGAATTGGACCAACTGACTCAGCAAAGGAGCTATGGGACAAATTAATTGAACTACATGAAGGCACCTCTGATGCCAAGGTAACAAAAAGGGATTTACTTTTAAATAAGGACATACTGAATGGACTCCACATGATCGGGCACAAACAGGAGAACCGGGACATCATAAGGTACGCTTTAAATGCATTCCCTAGAAATTCACTATGGGCATCTATTATAGATGCTTATAAAATTTCTAGGAACCTTTCTAAAATTAATTTAGATGAATTGTTTTGTGAATTAGAACTGCACGAACAGACTAACGCCAAGGCCGAGAAAGGGCTAGCTTTATTTGTAGGTTCACCAAAGGAAGCCAAATCAAAGAGAAAAGTCCAAGAAGAACCTGAAGATGAGTCAGGCTCTGATGAAGAAGAACAACTGGTGAACTTGGTAAGAAAAATGTTCACCAGAAGGAAGAACAAATTTTCAAAGAAAGACATTCAAAAGGTAGTGAAGCCCTACAGCACTGAAGGTAAAAGCAAAATGATCTGCTTCGGCTGTAACAGAAAAGGGCACTTCAAACATGAATGCCCTTACAAGAAAGAGGACCAACCCACTAAGAACAAAAAGAAGAAGGCTCTTCAAGCCACATGGGATGAAAGCTCGGACGATTCCGACGATGAACATCAAAAGAACGCAAGCTACCTCGCACTGATGGCAACCGGACCAGAATCAGACTAGATCAAGACGAGGATTCCGAATACGAGTCGAGCCAAGAGATCGGACTATTTTCAGACGGCTCTACAAAGGTATATTTAGATTCAGTAAATGAAAAGTTCTTTAAAATTATTTCTGTTTTAAATAAAAAATTGCTTGAAACTGAATCTAGAAATGACCAGCTCCTTAAGGAAAATCAAGACCTTAAGGAGCAATTAATTAATACTAGAACATTAACTGAACAAACTCAAAATCAAAAATTAATTGAGATTGAAACTGAAAACTCAACCCTAAAGGGCGAAGTCCTAAAACTTAAGGATCTACTAGCAACTTTCACAACCCGATCCAAGAACCTTGACCTTATTCTTGGATCACAAAAGGGCATGTACAACAAATCTGGGATAGGATATAAATCAAGATCGAACCAAAGATCCTTTATCTCCTTTATCCACCCCCGCAAAAATCAACGAAAAGCGTGGGTTCCGAAAGCTTATCTAACAAAGCAAGTAGGTCAGAATCAATTTTATGTCCCAAAAAGGGACATCCATTACATTGACCCTAGACACCCAGTCTACAATTTAGGAGGAGGCTCCAAACTAGTTGGCACCTTAAAATCAGCCTCTGCCCAGGTGGGCACTTAGGATTAGCTTCAAAGTTAATTTGAATCTTGTACTATTTAGTACCAAGGTTTTCAATGAGTAAGTTAAAAGTTCAACTTCTTTAAGCGGCTTTGACTAGAAAATGGTTGTTGCTCCAATAAGGCTTCGGCCAAAGAAGGCCACTGTGCCTCGCCATGGCCTGGAAGCCAATTATTGAAGTGCACTTTTAAATTACTACGTGTTAAACTTGGATCTAACACAAGGTCAAATTAACTTTTCTAATCAAACTCAAAACCATCTCACAAAATCATAGGACTCCCTTGATTGATAACTTAGACCGAGTGAGATGAATAAGGATAACCAAATTAAAATTAAAATTCAAATTAAAATTCAAATTCAAATTAAAATTCAAATTAAAATTCAAATTCAAATTAAAATTCAAATTCAAATTAAAATTCAAATTCAAATTAAAATTCAAATTAAAATTCAAATTCAAATTCAAATTAAAATTCAAATTCAAATTCAAATTAAAATTCAAATTCAAATTAAAATTAAAATTAAAATTCAAATTCAAATTCAAATTAAAATTAAAATTCAAATTCAAATTCAAATTAAAATTCAAATTCAAATTCAAATTCAAATTCAAATTAAAATTCAAATTCAAATTAAAGTTCAAATTAAAATTAAAAATCAAATTCAAAGTCAAGCTTAACATAACTCAAATTTAAAATTCAAACTCAAGTGTTTAAATCTTTTTAGATTTTTTCAAAAAACTCAACCTAGGTCTAAACCGTTTACTTAACTGTAGGAAAATAAATGGATCATTGACAGTGGATGCTCCAGACACATGACTGGGGATCCCACCAAATTTACAGAACTCAAGTACAAAAGACTAGGGACTGTTGCTTTTGGAAACAACGGTAAACTTAAGGTAATTGGCCTAGGCAATATTGAACTTGAGTCTGATTTCATAATAACAAATGTATTACTTGTTGAAAATTTCAACTTCAATTTACTAAGCATTAGCCAATTGTGTGACACTGGTTATAAGGTTAGGTTCCTATCCAATGAATGTTTGATCAAACACAATGACAACCCAAACATCACACTTAGAGGACTTAGGCACAATAACATTTATGAAATTAAGTTAACCTGTCCCTTAGAAAACTGCCTCTTAACCCATAAGGATGAGACTTGGCTCTGGCATAGGAGACTTTCACACACTCACTTCAGAAAACTACCTAAACTAAATGGTTTAGTTAGAGGCCTACCAAAGTTATCTAACCTTGAGTCAACCTTATGTAATGCTTGTCAACAAGGAAAACAAACTAGGTCAACCCACAAACCAACTAATCAAACTCAAACCAAGTCAATTCTGGAATTAATTCACTTAGACCTATTTGACTCACATGGGGTTAAATCAATTAGTGGGAACCTATACTGCCTAGTAATTATCGATGACTATTCAAGATTTACCTGGGTAAAATTCTTAAAAAATAAAGATGAAACTTTTGATACACTCACTCAATTTGTAAATTAACGGAAAATGAAAAGGGGGTTAAAATCAAAAGATTTAGGAGCGATAATGGCGGAGAATTCAAAAATCATAAATTTAATCAATTTTGTCTAGAAAAGGGCTACCATCACGAATTCTCTTGCCCTAAAACACCTCAACAAAATGGAATTGTAGAAAGAAAAATAGAACACTACAAGAAGCAGCTAGAACAATGCTTAATGAATACAACTTACCTAAATATCTTTAGGCTGAGGCTGTTAGTACAGCTTGTTATGTACAAAATAGAATAACTCTAATTAAAAACCTAGGAAAGACCTCTTTTGAAATCTATTATAACAAACAACCTAACATTAAATACCTTAAAGTATTTGGATGTAAAGTCTATATCTTAAATACTAGAGAACACTTAGGAAAATTTACTTCTAAGGTTGAGGAAGGTATCTTTGTAGGTTATTCCCTTACCAGTAGAGCCTATAGAGTTTATAACAAGACTACCCTAAAAATTGAAGAAACTACAAATGTAAAATTTGATGAAAAATCTGACCCAAATAACTCTGATCAAACCACCTACCAACCAATTGACTTTGTTAGATCCAGTACTGACCCTGATGAAAGGCCAATTGAGGACCAAAACGATGATCTAACTGAACCCACACCTGAAACTGAACCTAACCAACCCAGAACTGTACGAGTTAGCTCAGACCACCCAACTAATCAAATCTTAGGAACCTTAGTCAAATTGCATTGATTTCAAAAATTGAACCCAAGTCTATAGAAGAGTCCTTACTTGACCCTGATTGGATCATAGCCATGCAGGAAGAGTTATCCCAATTTGAACGTAGTCAAGTCTGGGACTTTGTACCCCTACCTAAAGGCAAGAAATTTATTGAAACTAAATGGGTCTTTAGGAATAAACTTAACGAACAAGGAGAAACAGTTAGGAATAAGGCTAGGCTAGTAGCTAAGGGGTTTAGCCAAGTAGAAGGTCTTGATTATGATGAAACCTATGCCCCTGTAGCCAGACTTGAATCCATAAGAATGCTCTTAAGTTATGCAGCCCATAAGGGATTTAAGCTCTATCAAATGGATGTTCAGTCAGCCTTCCTAAATGGCCTAATTAAAGAAGAGGTTTATGTAGGTTAACCTCCTGGTTTTGAAAGCTTAGAACACCCTGACTATGTCTTTAGACTTAAGAAAGCCCTATATGGACTTAAGCAAGCACCTAGGGCCTGGTATGAAAGACTGTCTAACTACTTAGTTTCAAAAGGTTTTAACCAAGGCAAAATTGACCCAACACTATTTGTCAAAACCCTAAAAAATGATATTTTTGTAGCCCAAGTATATGTAGATGATATAGTATTTGGCTCAACCAACTCAGACTTTTTACAAGAATTCACAAAGATAATGGAAACTGAATTTGAAATGAGTTTAGTAGGTCAACTAACTTTCTTCTTAGGGCTACAAATAAAACAGACTAGTGAGGGTACTTTTATCTATCAACAAAAATACACTAAAGAATTACTTAGAAAATTTGGAATGGATAGTGCTAAAGAAATTAAGACACCTATGGCTACCAATCAAACTATAGATAGTGACACAAATGGCAAACCTGTTGACCTCAAGTATTATAGAAGTGCTATAGGTAGCTTACTTTACCTAACTGCAAGTCGACCTGATATTCTCTTTGCAGTTAGTATGTGTGCTAGGTATCAAACATGTGCTAAAGAATCACATCTAACCCTAGTTAAAAGGATATTTAGGTATCTCAAAGGGACAAAAAATTTAGGAATTTGGTACCCTAGAACAGCCCAGTTTGAACTTATTGGATTTTCTGACTCAGATTATGCTGGCTGTAAGTTAGACAGAAAAAGTACCAGCGGTGGATGCCAACTTCTAGGACCCTCACTAGTTAGTTGGTTCAGTAGAAAACAACATTGTGTTGCCCTATCCACCACTGAAGCTGAGTATATAGCAATGGGTGAATGTGTAGCCCAACTACTCTGGATGATGCATACCTTAAAAGATTTTAACTTAGATTTAAGAAAGTCAAAATTTATATAGATAACCTAAGTTCAATCAATTTAACCAAAAACCCAATCCACCACTCTAGGACCAAACATATAGAAATCAAACACCATTTTGTCAGAGATCATGTAAATAAAGGAGAAATTGAACTTAACCATGTTGAATCTAAGTCTAACCTAGCTGATATATTTACCAAACCACTTCCTGAATCTGAATTTAGCAACTTAAGAAGGTTAATAGGAATGTGTGTTATAGACTAGGAATGACCTGATAAACTTAAGTTGAATGTTGGTTTTAAAAACATGGATTTTTTTTAAAACTGGTTTTTCAAAAAGTTTATTGCTTTTCAAAATTAAACTTAAACACGGACTTTTCAAACTTGATTTTCAAGAACTTATTGTATTTAAAAATTTGATTTTCAAAACTGGCAGACTTAGCCTAAGCTTGACCCCTAGAATTGCATGAACCTATAGTTTTAGGTAGCCGCATCTCACAAAACACATTAAGATTAACTTGTTTGTGCTTGCAAAAACATAGAACGGTTGTGAGATGCATAGGACTCTGCCTGGACTTCCGAATGCTTAAAGTCAGTGCATCACAATAAGTCTGGGCGTAAAATACCAACGTTACAGTGATCATGTCAAGTAGTCTTGCCTTAAAAGCTGAGCTAGACATTATTACTTGACTTGACTAACTCAGTGAACACTACTATCATCTAGATAGTTAGTCAGTAACTAGAGTTAGACATATGAAAAGGGACCACAATCATTACTTGGTCCAGGGGGAGTTGAGGTCAAAATACTTTTGCAAAATAAATAGTTCCTTGCAATTCCTATTTAACATTGAACAATCCGTATTTTTGGGTCTTGCAAATCTCCTTTTTAAACTTTGAAAATATTTCAAATTCATTTAAAAATAATGTTGTTGAAAACTATCTGTTAGTTTTGAAAAATTAATTTAGGGGGAGTTTTTTTTTTCACTTAGGCTATTTTATCTTACTTAATCTATTTTGCCTAAGTCTAGTATTCCCTATCACTTAACTTTGAATCCGACTCTCCGTAACTTAATATAAGTATGTTTTTTGATGAATGACAAAGGGGGAGAGTAGGGTTAAAGCTTAGAAAATTCTGTTTGCTACTTAATTCTGTTTGCTATTATTTTTCTTAATTCTGTTTGCTACTTAATTTTTGCACCATGTACCTTCATGCTTATTTACTTGCATGTATCTGCTAGTTTTTCTCTAACTTTAACCTAGGTTGTCATTACATCAAAAGGGGGAGATTGTTGGTGCAGTTTGCACTGACGGTCAAACTCGGGTTTTGATGTATGACAAAGTGGTTAAAGTTAGGGTTGTGTGTGTTTAACCTCTTTACCAAGTGTGCAGTAAAGACTTAGGACCAGACACCAGGCTGAAGTCCAGGATGGTTGAGTCCTGGCGGAAAGTCCAGTTGGGTCCGCGGGACCTGACAACTGGCTGAAGACCAAGTTGGTTGAGACTTGGCAGGAAGACCAAGGTGGTTGAGCCTTGGCAGGAAGTCCTGGTAGGGTCAAGAAGTCAAGCAGAGCTGCACAATGGGTAAGTAAGGTAAGTCACTGGAGGAGCGACCCAGTGAGGACGAGTCCAATCTTGGACTTTAGGCGCGTCCAACTTAGACCCATTTAGGTGATCTAAGTTGAGTCCTGGTTAGATCCTGGTCTGGGAGACAGGATCTAATTAACTTAGAATTGTATCTTATTTTAGTCCATATAAAATTGTGCTAGCCTTGTTTTGGACTAACCCTGGATGCAGGACAAAGGACTATGATTCTGCAGCTCAGAGAGCCTCAAAGGAGTGAGGCCGTAGCTGAGCAGGGCGCCCCGGATGTGTCGGGCGCCCCAGAGTCAACCCAAAGTCAGCAGAGAGGTAAACGCCCCGACAGCCGCGCGCGTCGGGCGCCCCGCATGTCTCGGGCGCCCCCTGTGCCACCTCACTGCAACTGCCGAAGCTCACCCTCGCGAAGCCAAGGAGATGTGGCTTTGACCGGTCAAATCGGGCGCCCCGCGCGCGTCGGGCGCCCCAGTCAAAGGTGATCCCGAAGATAAAGAGATCAAGTGCTTGACCGAGAGGGCTGCGGATCGGCAGCCACGCAGAGGGGCGCCCCGGACGTTTCGGGCGCCCCCAGGGCTATAAATAGAGCCCCTCGACCAAGGTTCAAAGACAACACTTCTTCCAAAGCTTTCAAGTTCTTCTACGCTCGCGCCTTGCTCCGGAAACGCTACACTTCGAGCCGACGACGTCCCGCTGCCCCGAAAGAGTCGACCTACTCCGGACGTCGGTAAAAAGAAGAATTTCTTTTAATACTTTATTGCACTTAATTACTTGAAAGTGTGGGGTTGTCACACTTTCAATTCATTTGTACTCGCCTACTCTATCGGGGTTGACCGATAGAGAGTTTTAGTAGATTGCCCAACGGAAAGGTCCGAGGGACCTGGGCCTTCGAGTAGGAGTCGCCGAAGGCTCCGAACGAAGTAAAAATCGTTCGTGTTTGTGTGTTGTTTTTCGTCTCTTTCATTTCCGCTGTGCACGCTTTTTAAAGCACTCTGATTTAATTTTTTTAAAAAAGTCACGTGATTCACCCCCTCTCACGTGCA
>JAGFNQ010009337.1:0-24433 GCA_024364735.1 Boesenbergia rotunda | reverse complement strand
AAACTATAACCACATAGGCTTAGTAAGACTCTTTCCTACTCACTAAAATCATACATCACATATAGTCAATAGAAAGACATAACATGGAGAGTGTAACATAAAAACAATCATATAGAAGTGCTTAACATGAAATGAAGGTGCATAGAGTTCATGGCATAAGAAGTACTTGACATAAAATATAAGCATATAAAATATTTAACATGGAGAAGTTCTTGACATGAAACATAAGCATATGAACATACTTGACATGGCATAATTCTTGACATAAACATAAGCATATGACATACATGACATGACATAGTTCTTGACATAAACATAAGCATAAGACATACTTGGCATGACATAGTTCTTGACATAAACATAAGTATATGATATACTTGACATTACATAGTTCTTGACATAAACATAAGCATAAGACATACTTGGCATGACATAGTTCTTGACATAAACATAAGCATATGATATACTTGACATGACATAGTTCTTGACATAAACATAAGCATATGATATACTTGACATGACATAGATGCATAACATGAATGAATGCATGAGTTAAGTGCACATAACATAAGGATGCTTATTTGAAAATTATAATTATAAATACTTAAACATACATCAACATCATGGGGGGCCCTGGCTTGTACCACATACATACATTCATCATTTACTCGCATCCCTAAGTGGATGCGAGGTAGCTAGTCTCGACCTACTAGGGTACTAGGTAACCTTCAACCTTGGGACAGTTGCGGTAGTCCATCACCGAGGCTTTCATGAGGAGCCCATCCCTGTTGGACAGCTGCGGTAGTCCCAGAACTGGGGACAGCTGCGGTAGTCCCACACCGAGGCTTACATGAGGAGTCCCTCCCTTAGACCTTATGTGGGTCCAGTACAAGCCCATTCATAAAGTAAAATAGCTTCACATGCTTCTTTTTACATCATTCATAAAACTTACATAGCATTTTTAAAGACATAACATGATCTTAGTACATGAAACATGGTATAGGGCATACTTAGCATTTCATCATTCATAGTTCATGCATAACATCATAATGCCTTAAAGGATCTTCATTCATAAGGTATGTCATTCACACATCATTATGCCTTAAAGGCATGAACATCATCTTCATTCATAAGGCATGACATACATACATAATTATGCATTAAGACATAAATATCATCTTAGTTCATAAAGCTTGCATGATCATGGTACATAAGGTAAACATGCATTACATACATGACACATATCACATAGCATACATAATCATGGTGTCTATCATAAAGCATGCATGGGTAGGATCCATATGAACATGATACATACTACATAGATTCATGACATTCAATATAAAACATGCATAAGTCTACATAACCCTAATACACATATGTTCAAGACATTTAACCTAATGCATGCACAATTCTACATAAACATGATACATACTTCCCAACACATGTGTTCATGGTATATGCTTTAAAACATCCATAAATAAAACCTACTAAAATATGGCACATAATATAAGCATACAAGGTCATGATGCATAGCACATAAAGTTAGGTTTTAGGTATCATAAAATTCATACAACATGCTTGAACATATACATACATCATAATAAGCCATAAACAAGTATACTTGAACCCTTAGACTAACCCAAACCCTAGACTTGGAGCTTTGGCCAAAAGTTATAGATAGAGGCCCCATCATTCAAGTAACATGTAAGGTACCATAAGTAAAGTAAAGCCCCTACCATACACGCAATGCCATAGGAAGCCATTAGAACCCATGATTGGGACTAACCCTAAGTCCTAGCCCTAAATCTTGTCTTGGCTGAAACCCTAGAAGGGTATTAAGTCCATGGAAAATTCATATAATTCACAATTAACATCCCATACAATACCATAGGAAGCCATTAGAACACATGATTGGGCTAACCCTAGTTCCTAACCCTAAAACTTGGTCTTGGCCGAAACTTATAGGGGTCTTAACTCCATGGAAAAATTCATATAATTTCAATTAATATCCATTGTAACATAGGGAACCATAATAAGCAGGCTTGGAGGGTTAGATTTAATCCTAACTATGAAAGGGAAGAGGCGGCCGAAACTTGTAGGGTCTTAGGGTGGTACAAAAATTCCACAACTCATAATTCATTCTTATTTTATCATGAGAAAGCATTAGGAAACATAAGTGAGGTCTTAACATCATCCCAAACCCCAAAAACTTGCTTGGCTGAAAACCCTAGAAGCCCTAATCCATAGTTTTCTCAACATAGATCCCAAACAAAACTTAAATCATGATAGACAACATAGAAAATTATTATACCACAGGTGAGGGAGTCTTACCTTTCTTTATCTTGGTTATAAACCTTGAATAGAGAAATAAAAGAAAATCTTCTTGACTTTAGATCACTCCTTGCCCTTGTAGCCTTGTAGAAGAACTTGGATCTTCAAGAGAGAGTCCCCTTGTGAAGTTTTCCAAGGGAAAAACCCCTTTGTGGGTTTCGGCAAGAAGAAGCAAGGAGGAGGAAGAAGAGAGGAGAGGAAGAGCCTTGGTAGAAGAAAAGTAACTTAAGTCTCTTCGTTTCTCATCCAACCTTTTTATACTAAGTAAAGGAGCATGGTGTCTCTTCACATGGTGCCTCTTCACCTTCCTTTAGCCTCAACTAAATTCTTCTTCCTTTTCCACTAGCACTCCCTTGCTAGGTGAATTAGTTAGTACATGTATGATGAGGCTCTAGGTCTAAGGTTCAATCCTTTGTGCATGCACTTTATTTTTATCTCATTTACTCTTATTTTTGGCAAGGCCCACCAAGAGTCATGCTAATATTCCTAATTAGAACCCATTTCTATTTATGTTAAATCCCACCTAAGGTCCACTAATAACCATGGTACTAGAAGAGCTCATGTAAGGCCCATTAGTACTTAGCTTGTTATTCCATATAAAAAATTATGCTAAAACTCATGCTAGTATTCATATGTTACTCAAGAATCCATATAGGGATGATTAATATTTTAAAGAAAAATATTGAGAGGATTTTACGAGTGTTACATATCCATCGATTGATAGCTTAAAACCCTGATTTCTACACATCTCGGAAACCCTAAAATTCCGTCATTATTCGCGCTCTTCATAAATGATGCGAAAGACTCGAAATCTAGGTTATATCCTAGTGTTTTCTAATGCTCTATTTGACAGATATATATCAATTCGCTCATCTAAATGGAATTGAATGCAAATTCGATATATATTTCTAAATCATCGAAAGAAAGGAAGAAGAAGCTCTTCATTCCAAGATTCAAGATGCCCAAATCAAATCAATCAATTACTATTTCACCAAATAATTATCCACATCGAATAATATAAATTTTCTTTTATATATTAAATATTAGATCATTTAATTAAGATTTAATTTCTTAATAAAAATTATTATGTGGAACGTTAATTTCATATTAATTACCCACCAAATGAAACTTAAATCCTTCACATCCGTTTAAAGCGATTAATCTTAATAAATGGTGGTACTAAAGAGGCAGTTGCCATGCCAATGCAATTCCATTGAAAATGGTGTATATTTTTGCTTGTATTTTAAACTAATTTTTTATATTAAAATTCTAAGATATTTAATTTATAAAAATTATATAAGAACGCAAAAGGACATGAGACGAACACCTTTTTAGTGCATGATTGAGCTAAACAATTGATGCATCGCCCATTGATTCCAAGGGAAACCCTCCAAACCAATGGCAAAGATGAAACATACAAATAACATCACCCAATAAAGTGCAATGGACCACTTAAAATTGAAAAAGCTAAAGCGAGCTTCACATAATCAAAGAGAAATCCAACTTTGCTCCTCAAATTTATCTTTCTTTTTTATTGGAAAATTATCGAAAAATTAATATCGTCAAATAAGTTTCAGTTGGCAGCTAACAAAATCATCAGCTTTTTTTGTGTTTATGCAATTTTCTTTAAAATGTCAATGTGGTCATTAATTAATTGCCTCATATAATTTACAAATCATATTGCATGTCTCACTTTTGAAAGTTTTGGAATAATTGATGAGTGAAAATTAAATTCAGAGACAATTTTTTAGTTTTAACATTATTTTTCCGAAAAAATGAATTATTTTTAGGAAATTAAAATTTATGGGGTGGTCTTCGCACGTGCACGTGCATGTGCATGTGCATGTGTGGTAGCTGTCCACTGCACCGAATTGTGACTAATCAAACTTTATGAACTTTGCTTTGTCGTGTTGAGGAAAATAGAAGCATGGTGTTGAGTGTAACCTAATTGATTCATTACTTAAAACATAATAATAATATTATAATAAATAATTTAAGAAAAAAATGAAATGAAATAAAAAAACATAGGAGCATATCCTCCATTTTAGTTAAAATTTTAAAATATTTTTTATTATGTCGGTGTGACATAGATGGTTTAAATCATTCTTCTTTATTTTCAAATTAAAAATAAATGTTTGAATTCTTTGATAACTATTTTTATAAATTAGTCAATTTTCATTTTATGATGTTTAATATGAAAAATCATACTTTTCATATTTACGATGTGATGTAGGATGAATATATCCAAGGTGTTTGATGCAGGACCAACTTAACATGAACAATCTAACATGATCCTTGAACTTAACATCAGAGATCTACATTATTATTTGAAAACCCATAAGTACCAACTTTCGGACCTAAAGTTTACCATTTACGCATTGGCCTCCGAAAATTTTATTATTATTTTTTATATTTTTTATTTTTTTTATAGTTATGGTAATTTTGATAATTTTAGTATTTATGGGTGCTTGTTTGTCTAAATCAATATCGTATTTTATTAATTTTAATTTCTATTAAGAGATTTTCTTTCTAAAACGATCAATCTTTTTTATCTACAAGATTAGAATTGAAGTCGGATTTCATTTTTTTTTTTCGTCTTAGGGTTTAGAATTTATATAAATATACTATATGAGTAAATTATTAATTTAGAATATAAAATAAATGTTATATATTATATGAACAATAATCTTAATAAGAAAGAGGGCCTAAGATCAGTGGAAAAAAATTAAAGGATGCAATTAACGAAGGGACAGCTAGGGACATATTAAGTGAGTATAAGATTACAATTCATCCCTGATAAATAATTTCAAAAGTCTGATCGTCTATTCAATTAGATGACTTAAATTTTTTAAAACTATTGTCATGAAAAAGATTAATAGTGTTTAATTCATTATATCTTATCATTAATAATTGTGAAAGCATTTAATCAATTCTATTTTTCAAGCCCTTAATTATACCACAAATTTATTAACATTTATAATAACACGCTTCAATTGTATAAAGCACATGTACCTCTTGTATTTGCAAACATTTCTTCATTTAATAAAAATCATGAATTCAACTCGAACTTAGATCAACTTTTTGCACCAATACATTCAACTCCTTTCACTATAAATTAAGAGACGATAGTAAGTCGTCATGATCACTATATATTACCGACAACAAGAATATATTCATATCCATTCCACTCGTTTGTATCGTATCATATGCTTAATTAATAAGTTCTCCATCCATGCATATTGAAAGAAAAAAAAACTAAATCCACACCAATAACTTGCAAAAAATTAAGATTAATTACTCTCCTTTTTGTTTATAATTTGCTCGATCGTCACCTCTTCCTTGTTAAGTTCTTCATCCACCCTTTCCTTGCCTTGACCAATCTCTCATCCACCTTAACATCATAACAACTGCTCGCACTGCTGCTTGTTCTGGTCCTGTTAGTGGGATCCTTCTTCTCGCTCTTCCAATACAGTGCCAACTGACCAACAAAGCCACTGGACGGTGGCAGGCTTTTCTTACTGTGCCATGATGCTCCATTCTCCTCAAATTTGATTGATATAAATGATTCTGAAAATCACAAATAAGTTTATACGTCTATATATATGTGATCTTATGTGAGAGAACAAAATGACAAATTAAGGTTAGAGAGATTTACAATCACAGTATACCTTCGAGGCTGGAGACGGAAGCAGAAGCAGCTTCCTCGTCAAACTTGTTGGGATGAGAGAGGTGGAAGAAGGAAGGAAGAGCAAATACTTTACCAATCCTGATTGTGGATTTGGTCTGCTTCTTCAGTGTTTTTTGTGGATAATTAGAGGCCAAAACCAGGAGCCTTTCTCTCAAGCAGAGAGCACACACTCCCACCATCTCTTGCTTGGGGTGGAAATGGAAGCAACAGCTAGGGTTGCTGCCTTCTACTCCCATGTCAGTGGTTGTTGTTGCAGAGAAGACCGATAGCATTGTGAGTTTGTGTGAGAGTTTGGGCATATAAAACGGCAAGGAATGGGAAGGAACAGGTTACAGGGATCCTTCCAGAGTTCCTAAGGGCTGATCTCAATCCACTAATTTTTATAGAAAAAAGATGATTAAGGGAGGTAAATCACAAGATCTACTTATAGCCAATTACAAAATGACTATAAGGAGTTTTCTCTTAATCCCCTTCTTGATAAGGAGACAAAGACAACTCGAAGGAAAATTATTGGTGGAGAAAAAAGAAACCTAAAGAGCGAGCATTAGGAGGCCAAAACATCCAAATTATGGGCTCCCCCTCCATGCTGTCTTGAACCTTTAGAAAGGTGAATGTGATACCTTCAGAAACAATTCATTAATTTCATACAACTTGTTTCACATCCCCTTTACTCCAAGCAAATCTATAGCAAGAGAGACTTTTTTTTTCATTTTCTTCAATCACAGTTTTTTTTTGATTGATCAAAATCGATACTTTGATTCGAATAGGATTGATCTTCATCCTGATTTTAGAAACAGTACTATCTAATCATTAATATTGATATTTTGAAACTTTCGTCACTAAGAATTAATGCATATGCATGCTTCTGATTAAATTGTAGTTTTAAGGTGGTAAAAGATTATTCACTCGTCTCAGTGCCCCCGTCAACGCGTCCCAGAGCCAACACGGAGCAGGTATAATTATGGAAATTACTAGCCCAGATAGTGACTAACGATTAAATTACAATTTCAAGAATCTAGTAATAATGATCAACTTAATTAAGCTATAATTAATGTCATTTTAGAAGTATAGGTATTTATAAGATTGTAGTGGTAAAGTCATAAATAGACTATAATGCATCAGATTTTAATATTTCTGATTTCTCTATTTTTATAAAGTTCTTTACTTCAATTTCTATCACACTCCAGCTGCAAAAAGTTTTTATCAAAATGAATTTTTGAGAAAAAAATGTGGAAAAGAAGGAAGAGGATATAAATAAAGTAACATTCACACAATAGATATGAGAAATAAATTATTGAGGATCACATGCATTCATGAACGACAAGGCATTGAGTTTATAGGGGCAAGCATATAGTCAACTTTTTAGAGAGGGATAAGCATTAAAGAATTATTAATTATTTAAAAATTCTTAAATTTTGTATATTATATTAGAATAGTAAAAAAAATGAGAGAACATCCCCTAGTCCCATCATATTATGGTACTTGTATCATGGAGTATTTCATTGACATGAAGTGCAATGTGAAACTTTTCCGGTGCACTTTGTATTTCAAACTTCACATTGGATTTAGCTAAAATTCATATACAAGATTTCTTTCCTATTTTGCAGTATATCCTTTCAACTTCAGACATTAGTATTGCACGCATGTCCTTTTCAACCATTTTTGAGGTCCTAGATTAAAAAATATATTCGATTTTTAATATTCAAATATTTTTATTTTAAAAAAAATCATCATTAACAAACAAAATCAAATTTATCTTTGTATATTTTAAACGGTCTAAACCTATTTTGAAGTGAATAAAATGCATGATCAATAATATAATTGAAATAATTAATTTTTAACAAGTTTAGGTGACTTATTAGTTTCATTCTCATTAAATTAATTAATTATTTATTTCTAATTATCCATTTTCACATAATTTTAATTATATATATTTCATTTATAATCTCTTTGACATAAATCACATTAGATGTGAGTTTATTTTTTCTATAATCATTAAAAAAAAAGATCTTTCAACCGATTTAATGCAATAACAATTTTCATATCTTCATATTATAAAAATTTACTAACACTATTAATTGAGAATAATATGTCATACCAAATAACCATACTTCATAAAAATTCAAAATGTTCATCCTCCTAAAAAATTGTTTTACTTTTTATTTTACGATCTTTATTAATTTCTACAAGTTTATATGAAGCATCTATTTTTTATGGAGCTTGATATTTTTTTTTAACACTTTTCGAAATCACTTTTATAATATGTTTGTGACTATTTAAGAGTTAAATTAGAAAGTAAAATTTTCTATCTTTTTTAGATAAAGAAAATAATGAGTATATATATTATATCATGCCAAAAAATGTTAGAGAAAAGAATTAGTCATATCACAAAATCTTACTATTTAATTAAGAATTTGGATATATACTTTACTAACCAACTCTCAATTGATTTAGTGAAATTCAAAATTAAATAACGTTAATGTCATTTTTTTTCTTTTCATACAGAAAAGAATTTCAAGGCTTATTAGTAATTTCAATTTTTTATCCTTCAAATTCTAAAAATTTAAAAAATAAAATCACAAATCTTAAAAACACAAATTCAAAAGATAAATCTATAATTACAAATATTAAATAAAGCATAAATTCAAAATATAAATCTTTAATTATAAATCTTAAAAAGAAAATTTTAAATCTTAATCGAAAATTAAAATTTTAGAAAATAATTTATCAAATTCAAAAAAGATAATTTCAAATTTTAATTTGAAATTATATTTTAAAAATTCAAAATTAAAATTTTAAATTTTAACTAAATAAATTCTCATTGTAGGGTGAGATAAAATTTACGCGTCATACTATATATATCTTATTATTTAATTAAGAATCTAGATTCTTTGCTAACCAACTCTTTGGTGAAATCCAAAATTAAATTACATTAATATCTTTTTTTCTTTTCATACCAAAAGAAAACTTAAAGACTTATTAGTAATTTCAATTTCCTATCCTTCAAACTCTAAAACTTTGAAAAATAAATAAAATCTTAAAAATACAAATTCAAAAGATAAATTAATAATTGAATATTTTAAAAAGAAAAATATAATTTTTAATCCAAAATTTAAATTTCAAAATATAATTTATCAAATTCAAAAATGATAATTTCTAATTTTAATTTGAAATTATATTTTAAAAATTTCAAAATTAAAATTTTAAATTTTAACTAAATAAATTCTCATCTTAGTGTAAGATAAAATTTATGCATATTTGTATATTATATTACAGATGCAATGCTTATACGCGATCACTAATACTAAATTAAGACATAACAACCACATGGTATATAAAAAGTTTTAGAATTTATATTGTTGGGATCTCCCAGCACCAAAATACAAAAACGCAGCGGAAACAAGATCTCTCGAGCGATCCATGCGATAGAAAAACTCGTATAAAATTAATCTACATCTACTTCTAAAGAAGATATACCTTTGGAGCGTGCCCTTCGCTTATCCCGCTCGTCCAAGATGTGCCGGATCTCTTGCACGTTCAAGTGTCCGTGCCTCTATTCGTATCTACGCGGGCACGATCTCTCAACTTCGGGAAGAACTGTTGGATCGAGAGAAACGATAGAGGGGGGGTGAATATCGTTAAACGCTTTTCGGATAAAAACTAGAGTAAGTACACAGTGGAATAAAATCAATCGCGAACACAGGTAGTTTTACTTGGTTCGGAGCCTAGGTCGACTCCTACTCCAAGGCCCACGGTCGTTGACCGTTTTCTGCGGGCAATTCTATATTTTCGCAAATCAGTTTACAAGATTGAATTTACAAGTAAAGTAAACTTTTGAAAGAAACTCTTCTTTTACCGACATCTGATGTAGGTTGTCTTTTCGGAGCAGCGGGACGTCATCGGCGCTTGAGTCTCGAGTCGGGAGGTTTCCGAAGCAGAGCGCGGGAGCAGAAGAGCGTAGGAGTGTTGAAAGAATTGTTGTTCGAAGCCTTGGAGTCGAGGGCCTATTTATAGCCCCTGGGGGCGCCCAGAACGTCGAGGGCGCCCCCCCCCATGTGTCAGCCGATCTGCTTCCGTCTCGGTCAGCTCTGATCCCTTAAAACTCAGGATCAGGCTTTGACGGGGGCGCCCGGAACGCTGGGGGCGCCCGGGTTGACCGGGTCTCCTCTTATCCGTTGGCTTCGCTGGGTTCTGCTTCGTTAGCTTCACCTGGGGGCGCCCGGGACGCTGGGGGCGCCCGGGAGCATGGGGGGCGCCCGGGAGCACGGGGGCGCCCTGCCCATGAGCTGTCGAAGCCTGCCTTTGCTTCATGTGTTTTGTGTTCACCTTGGGGGCGCCCGGGACGCTCCGGGCGCCCTGGTTAGCTGCTGCCTCACTCCTTTAAGGCTCTCTGAGCTGCAGACACTCGTTCCTTCGGTCCTGCATCCAGGGTTAATCCAAAACAACACAGAGCAATATTATATTAATTTTATACAGCCTTAGCTGTCTTGGTTCTGACTTTGGGCCTCCCAAATGGAGCCCTAGGTCGAACCGACGCCTACTGTTCCCTCGACGGGGAACGCATCCTCACCTACTCCTCTCGGGAGAATTTACCTGATGCCAACCGGCTCCTCTGGTTGGACTTTTGCCTAGCGGTCCTTCGCCAGGTCTTGGATACCAAGCTGTCCTTCGCCCGGTGCCTAGCATTCCTTCGCCAGGTCTTCAGCCCCAAGCTGTCCTTCGCCTGGTGCCTAGCAGTCCTTCGCTAGGCCTTCAGTCCCAAGCTGTCCTTCGCCTGGTGCCTAGCAGTCCTTCGCTAGGGCTTCAGTACCCTGGCATTCCTTCGCCAGTGCCTAGCAGTGCTTCGCTAGGACTTTTTACCCTGACATTCCTTTGTCAGTGCCTAGCAGTCCTTCGCTAGTAATTTTCCTGCACACTTGAGTAACATGTTAGATAACAAATGAGACTTAACTTTTGAACCCTTTTGCCATTATCAAAACTCAGGTTCGACTTGGGTGCTTTCTGCACCAACAATCTCCCCCTTTTTGATTTATGGCAACCCTGGTTCAAAAAGTTAAGTTAATCAGAGTAAGTAAAAATTAAGTTTTGTTCCCTCCCCCTGGAAGGAATCTCCCCCTAGATTTTTCAAAACTTCATGGGGTTTTTGAAAATAAATTCTAAGTTTAAGGATGGATTTTTACTTAGAATTATTTTCAACAGAAATTAATTTTGGTTGTCTATTTTGGAGAACTTGTAGAATTTTTAAGTTTAAATACTTAGAAAACTTAAGAAGGATTCTGAAAGCTTGAGTTTGAGTGCTAAGGAAAATTTTGACGCCCTAATTTTAAAGTACTCAAAAAAGTTTTGAAAACTTTAAGTTTTAAAGTACTTAGTGAAATTTGAAAAACTTAAGTGCTTAGGTAAACTTAAGTACTTAGGGAAGTTTTGAAAAACTTAAGTACTTGGAGAAGTTTTGAAAAAACTTAAGTACTTGGAGAAGTTTTGAAGGACTGAAGTACATTAGAAAAAATTTGAAAATTTCAGTTCAAAGTACTGTACTTACAGAAAATTTTTGAATGAGAGCTTCAGTTCAAAGTGCTTAGAGAAAATTTTGAAAAATTTAGTTTTAAGTACTTAGGAAAATTTTGAAAAATTTAGTTTTAAGTACTTAGGAAAAATTTGAAAAACTTAGTTACTTAAAATACTTTTTGAATAAAGGATAGAATTTGAAATTTTGAGAGTTGAAGAAATTCTTAAAAAATTTAAACTCTCTCCTTTCCTATCTCTCCCCGTTTGTCATATATCAAACACAAATAAATATAGTAGAAACAGAATAATTAAATTGCATAAAGGAAAATAACTTGCATGATTTTGCTGTACTGAACCAATTCATGATGAGAATTAAACCAAATCAGTTTCATTTTCCTCTTTTAGGGACCTGTCTAACCCAATTAGCTACTTACTAACTGTTATAAACAGTAGTTTTCGCTAGGATTAGTCAAGTTAAGTGTTTTGTTCAAGTTAGATTTTCTAAACTTGACACTTAACTTGATTACTGTGTAAGTTGTATTTAGTGCCCCAATTACTGCAGATGCACTAACTTAAAGCATCTTGAATTAAAGCAAAGACCTAAGCATCTCAACCCAGTTCTCAATCAAAAGTACCCTAAGGTGATTGTGAGATGCTGACTTCTAAATCTATAGGTGCATGCAGTTCTAGAGTTAGAGCCTAGGCTAAGTCCATTTGCGAAAAAGCCCTAGTTTTGAAAAGGGGGTATTTTTAAATTAAAACTAAGTCGAAAAAATATTTAAAACTTTTTCAAAACAAAGTAAAAGAACTGATTTTGAAAGCATTTAAAAATTTTAAAATCTAATTTTAAAATGAGTAAGAAAACCAACAGTAGACTAGTCCTATTCTACCAAGCATAGTCAAGACCAGATACTCAAGTCAAATAAGTAGTCAAACAAAATAGGTTAACTGGTCAAACAGAGGTCCAGTAGAGTCAAACATGAGTCAAGTTATAGTTACTTAGTACAATGCTGAAATAGTCTAACTATGAAGATGGGCCAGGGTGGTCAGATGAGCCAGGCTGCCATGCTCTGAGAAGCGACATCATCTCAATGTATCATGCATCGGCCACCTCTCGATCGGCTCGGCGTTTTCTAAGTTGAGAGACATGCATTTATAAGAAATGAATTAAGAAAATAATCTTAAATGCAAAAGGAATTGGGAAAGTAATTCTAAATGCATAAAATAAAACATACTGGGGAGGCATGGTTGAGATTGAGGAAGCACAAGTGTCACTTGATCTTCTTGGAAGGAAGAAAGGGAGGAAGGAGGATGGTTTTTGGTGTGGGAAGAAGAGGGGGTTCGGATGCCTTTTTATAGGCAGGTTATTGGGGGCGCTCGGGAGCTCCCGGGCGCCCGGGACAGTGGTCACTGCCTTTGGCAGTGACTAGGTTTGGTTGGGGGCGCCCGGACTGGCCCGGGCGCCTCGGTCAGGCTGAATTTGCAGCTTTTGCTGCTTTGACTATCATCGTTTGACCGTGGTTTGAAATGATTTGACTGCTTTGACTATGGTTTGACTCTGTTGACCATGGTTTGACCATGTTGACCATGGTTTGACTATGTTGACCATGGTTTGACTACAGGATTAAACCACAATATAGGTATTAAAGAACTTTTAATTGAATTTAATTTTACTGTCTCACTTAATCTAGGGTTTTCAATCACGTTAGCCTTATAGGTTTTGTGAGACAGGTTTTGATAAAACATGATTTATTTTGAAAGACTTAATTAATTTTGAAAGTTGTTTGTATCTATACATAACTGAGAATGTGTGTTAGATTTAAATTTTACAACGACTAATTTGAATTTGAATTTTAGAGATTGGCTTCCAGGTCTTGGCGAGGCACTAGGCCTTCTTTGGCGGTAGCCTTATTGGATCATCAACCCTTTCCTTGACAAAGCCTTTCAATGAAATTTCATTTTCAAGATTATTCTTTGAAAAATTCTGGTCTAACTAGTTTGGGTCTTGGATCGGTAGCTTCGGCTAGTTTCATCAGTCTAAAGAGACCAAGTATACTTGACCTTATTAGAATTGGTTTCCCTAACGTACTATCATCTCACCTCCACCCAATACTATGTTGTCAAGTTTCAGTTAAGTTTGTTCAGTCCTTAAACTAACCATTCCTAAGTGTAAGCATAGTAAATTGTAGAAATTAAATAAACAATTAAACAGGCAAATTGCAATCAAGAATTGAATTTTAGCTAACAATAAATATAGTTTTTAATTTGGCTCCCCCTGGACTAAAGCCACGATAATGATTAGGCAAGATATGAATCTTGTCCTTGGGGATCCAAAATTGATTTGATCCAGTTTGTTTGTTCAGGTACAGTTTAGGTACCCATGCCTGAACTTTATTTCTGGACTGATTCAGTACAGCAAAATAGGATCTTTATCTAGATTTGATTCTATAGCCTAGTCCGAATCGATTTCGAACCGATTCCTGTTTTCCAAGAATCATGTCAAGACTCTTGGAACCAGAAGTGAATCGTTCTAAAGCTGATCTAAGATCCTTAACCTGAGTTTTCAGGGAGGAGTTCTCTTTCTCAAGTTTTTCAACTTGAGTAGAGGTTCCTTCTTGAACCTTCTCAGTTAAGGGTTTAGAGTCAGCTCCCTCTTTCAGGAGTTTTACTTCCTGTCGGAGGGATTCGACTCGGAGTTTAGCTTTCGTCAAATCTCGAGAAAGATAAGATATTAACTCGTTTAATTGACTTCTAGTAAATCCACTTACCTTGATTTCGCCATCCTCTGAAAAGGTCAGTCTGCCATCGTCCTGTTCTGATTCTGACTCGGTCTCAACTTCTTCTGAGGCGGTTAGTGCTAGTAGGTTCGACTGTGGGACCTCTTCTTCTTCGGAGGAGGAGGACTCGTCCCAAGTTGCTTGAAGTGCCTTCTTCCTTCTATTCTTCTTGGTTTCCTTTAGGTTCGGGCACTCCGTCTTGTAGTGACCCTTCTTCTTGCACTCGTAGCAGGTCACGTTGGGCTTGTTCTTTTCGTTTGCGGGTTCAGCTGGTTCATCCCTTCTTCGGCTGACTTTCCGTTTGTTGGTTTGGTTCTTCAATTTTTTGTAGTAGTTTCGGGCCAGTCGGACCAGCTTAGGTCGATCTCCTTCTTCGTCTTCTGAGTCTGAGTTAGACTCGGGTTCAGGTTGAGGCTTCTTCTTAGTTGTTCTTCCAGTTTTACCTGCAATAAATGCAATACTTTTCTCGGCCAGATTGCAGTTAGTCTGTTCATGCAATTCTAATTCAGAGAATAATTCATCTAATTTTATTTTCGAAAGATCCCTTGAAACCTTGTATGCATCTACCATAGATGCCCACAAGGTGTTTCTATGGAAAGCATTTAAAGCGTACCTTATTAAGTTACGGTTTTCTACCTTGTGACCAATGGTGTGTAGACCGTTCATTAGTTCTTGAATTCGGGCGTGAAGCTGAGCTGCTGTTTCGTTGTCGGCCATTTTGATGGTATACAGCTTGTTCAGGAGCAGATCTCTCTTGCTGATCCGAGTGTCTGATGTTCCTTCGTGCAGCTCAATCAGTTTTCCCCATAGCTCCTTGGCACTGTTGAAAGGGCCCACCCGGTTCAGCTCCTCTTTTGTTAAGCCGCATTGAAGGGTCTGGGTCGCTTTTGCATCCGCTTCAATTTTTCGTTTCAAAGCGGTGTCCCACTCTGTGTAGCTTTGAGGTACTCCTTCAGCATTTCTCGGAATCTCCAGTCCGGACTTGATGATTATCCACATGCCCACCTGAGTTTTCAGGTGGACCTCCATTCTGCTCTTCTAGTAGAAGAAGTCCTCCCCACTGAAGAGAGGTGGTCTTGCGGTGCTGAAACCTTCTTGCATGGCCATTTTATCTGAAATGTAAACTAGACAAAAAAAAATATCCCAAGACTTGGTCTTGGATTAGTAGTGCGTGATAAAGAAAAAAATATTTGTCGAGGGGTGTTGCACCAGCCTCGATCAACGAGAAGAAATTCGAACGAAAAGAAATATTAGAAGAATTTCGAACGAAAAAAAATATTAAAAAAAATCTGAAAAATTTTCAAACTGGTGGTTGCACCAAATTTGAACTTCCCTGCTCTGATACCACTTGTTGGATCGAGAGAAACGATAGAGGGGGGGTGAATATCGTTAAACGCTTTTCGGATGAAAACTAGAGTAAGTACACAGCGGAATAAAATCAATCGCGAACACAGGTAGTTTTACTTGGTTCGGAGCCTAGGTCGACTCCTACTCCAAGGCCCACGGTCGTTGACCGTTTTCTGCGGGCAATTCTATATTTTCGCAAATCAGTTTACAAGATTGAATTTACAAGTAAAGTAAACTTTTGAAAGAAACTCTTCTTTTACCGACGTCCAATGTAGGTTGTCTTTTCGGAGCAGCGGGACGTCGTCGGCGCTTGAGTCTCGAGTCGGGAGGTTTCCGGAGCAGAGCGCGGGAGCAGAAGAGCGTAGGAGCGTTGAAAGAATTGATGTTCGAAGCCTTGGGGTCGAGGGCCTATTTATAGCCCCTGGGGGCGCCCGGAACGTCGGGGGCGCCCCCCCATGTGTCAGCCGATCCGCTTCCGTCTCAGTCAGCACTGATCCCTTAAAACTCGGGATCAGGCTTTGACAGGGGCGCCCGGAACGCTGGGGGCACCCAGGTTGACCGGGTCTCCTCTTATCCATTGGCTTCGCTGGTTTCTGCTTCGTTAGCTTCACCTGGGGGCGCCCAGGACGCTGGGGGCGCCCGGGAGCATGGGGGGCGCCCGGGAGCACGGGGGCGCCCCGCCCATGAGCTGTCGAAGCCTGCCTTTGCTTCTTGTGTTTTGTGTTCACCTTGGGGGCGCCCGGGACGCTCCGGGCGCCCTGGTCAGCTGCTGCCTCACTCTTTTGAGGCTCTCTGAGCTGCAGACACTCGTTCTTTCGGTCCTGCATCCAGGGTTAGTCCAAAACAACACAGAACAATATTATATTAATTTTATACAGTCTTAGCTGTCTTGGTTCTGACTTTGGGCCTCCCAAATGGAGCCCTAGGTCGAACCGACGCCTACTGTTCCCTCGACGGGGAATGCGTCCTCACCTACTCCTCTCGGGAGAATTTACCTGATGCCAACCGGCTCCTGCGGTTGGACTTTTGCCTAGCGGTCCTTCGCCAAGTCTTGGATACCAAGCTGTCCTTCGCCCGGTGTCTAGCATTCCTTCGCCAGGTCTTCAGTCCCAAGCTATCCTTCGTCTGGTGCCTAGCAGTCCTTCGCCTGGTGCCTAGCAGTCCTTCGCTAGGTCTTCAGTCCCAAGCTGTCCTTCGCCTGGTGCCTAGCAGTCCTTCGCTAGGGCTTCAGTACCCTGTCATTCCTTCGCCAGTGCCTAGTAGTCCTTCGCTAGGACTTTTTACCCTGGCATTCCTTTGCCAGTTCCTAGCAGTCCTTCGCTAGGAATTATCCTGCACACTTGAGTAACTTGTTAGATAACAAATGAGACTTAATTTTTGAACCCTTTTGCCATTATCAAAACTCAGGTTCAACTTGGGCGCTTTCTGCACCAACAAGAACTACCTTTGTTGTGCTAGCAATTTGAGGTAGTTCACAAGACCACCAAGAACCCCAAAGGGGTTTCGGCCAAGAGAGAGAAGAGGAAGAAGAAGAGGAAGGGAAGAAGGGAAAGCTCTCTCTTGTCATTCTAAATGACTAGACTCTCTTTTATATTCATCCCATGAATATGAAGAGTCTTTTATCTCTTTGACTTCCCTTCATTAAAGCCAATAAAGAGCACATCTTTTCATGTGACTCTTCACCTTCTCTTCATTCAATGAAGATAGACTTTTCTCTTTCCTTCGTTAAACACTTTAATGAATTTCCCCTGTAATTCCGACCAGGCCACTCGGGCTTCCGACCAAGTCTCCCGACCAAGTCTGTCGAGCAAGTCGCCGAGCTCCCGACCCAGTCTATCGAGCGTCGAGCTCCTGAGCCAGTCTGCCGAGCTCCCGACCTAGTCTGCTGAGTGCCGAGCTCCTGATCAAATCTGCCGAGCTCTGGACCCAGTCTGCCGAGTTCCCAACTCGAGCTCCCGACCTAGTCTCCCGAGTTCCCAACTCAAGCTCCCGACCAAGTCCCTGAGCTCCTGATCGGATCTCCCGAGTTCCCAACTCGAGCTCTCGATCATATCTCCCAATTAGATCTCCCGAGTTCCCAACTCGGGCTCCCGATCAGATTTCCCGAGGTCCCAACTCGGGCTCCCACTCAGATTTCCCGAAGCATCATGTCCTTAGTGTGTGACCCAATAGGTTCTTGTGACGTTGGAATTGCGCCTAAACACCTTAGACACATAAGCAATGAGCGGCATCTAGCAATGCATCATTACTACCTAAGTAACAAGAAAAGTCAAGATCCGACTAAACCTCCGTGACTATGATAATGTTGTTGATGCAGTCTGACCCTGATTGTTGTTTTGGTGTTGACATCGATTTTAGTTTAGGTTGATGATTATGATTATGATTAAGTCCTGATCGGGGATTAGACATGATATGGAAAATCCTAACTTGAAGGGTTAGGTGCGAAAAATCCTAGCTTGGAGGGCTAGGTGTGGAAAAGTTCTAACTCGGAAGGTTGAGTGAAAAGTCCTAGTTTGGAGGGCTAGGTGAAAAGTCCTAACTTGGAGGGTTAGGTGAAAAGTTCCAACTGGAGGGTTAGGTGAAAAATCCTAGCTTGGAGGGCTAGGTGTGAAAATGTTCTAACTCGGAAGGTTGGGTGAAAAGCCTAGCTTGGAGGGCTAGGTGAAAAGTCCTAACTTAGAGGGTTAGGTGAAAAGTCCCAACTAGAGGGTTAGGTGAAAAATCCTGACTTGGAGGGTTAGGTCCTAGCTTGGAGGGCTAGGTTGGGTGAAATCCTAGCTTGGAGGGCTAGGTTTGAGTCCCTGGATCGGTCTGGTGACCGATCAGGGAAGTTGGCACGCTGCTCCTTCGTGGATCGGTCCGGTGACCGATCCAGCGATGACTGATCGGTCTGGTGACTGATCAGGGAGCACACAGTGAGGTTGGGAACCTACTGTGTGGCTCCTGATCGGTCTGGTGACCGATCAGGGAGCAGGCAGTTGCCTCACTACTTGGCTTCTGATCGGTCTGGTGACCAATCAGGGAGCGGTGACCGATCAGGGAGCAGACAGTTGCCTCACTACTTGGCTTCTGATCGGTCAGGTGACCGATCAGGGAGCAGGCAGTTCACTCACTGCCTTGCTCCTGATCGGTCTGGTGACCGATCAGGGAGCACACAGTGAGTTAAGTTGCCCCGCTGATCAGCTCTTGAACGGTCCGGTGACCGATCAAAGACTTAGGATCTGATATCCGCGATTACTGTTCACTCAGAAGTGGACCGATCAGGCTTGAGCCTGATCGGATAGTGGCTATCCTGATCGGTCTGGTGATCGATCAGGATTCACTCTGATCGGTCTGGTGACCGATCAGGCCTGTGTCGTCGTAAAAGCTGGGAGTCCCAGTAAAGCGGTGGATCGGTCTGGTGACCGGCACATAAGCCCTGGATTGGTCCGGTGACCGATCACTTTATTTCAAAATACACTGTCAGACATTCTGAACACGTCTGAACAGATCTGATTTGCCTGCGCTAAACTTCTGATGCATGATTCTCTATGTGATATGTTGTGCTAATGGTTTGATTAAGCTGCAGGTGATAGAGAAGGATTCAAACACTCAAGGAGAGTCAATGGAGGCCTTTCCTTGGAGCAGGTTTGTCCGTTTGCCATCTCAAGTTGCAACGGATGGAGCTGCAGACTGGAGCTGCTGACTGGAGCTTGGCTGAGGGAAGCTCAGTGAGTCCAGGAAGAGCTCAGTGGTAGCTGAGTGTTGCAGGTGAGAAGTTGGAGGCTGCAGTGAGATGCTGTCACCTGGCGATCAGTGGAGAAGCTTAAGGAGCGTAGCGGAGGGGAGCAGAGAAGAGTTCTGGGAAGTGACTTCTGGCTTGTGTTCTTGCTGCGCAATCAAGTTCTCCACATTTTGCTTGTGCGATCTGTTATTCCATCTTTTTAAGCAAGCAACTGTAAACTCTGAAGCAACCATCCCTTACTTGGGTACTTGGAGGGAGAAACAAGAGGCTTGGTGAGTCCATCAGCGAGAAGACACGAAGAAGGGAGTTCTTGTGTGAGATCGTCGCTGGGTGGAGCTCTGTTGAAGCGCTGCTTGTGTTCTTGCCTGTGCTAAGTGCTAAGTAAGATCTTTCTTGTGTTTCATTGTGCTTAAAACTATATATCTGTTGAAACACTGTGGAGAGGTTACTCCACCGAGAAGGAGGTTGCATTTTATCCGGTTTATCCGGGGCTTGATCTGCCGACGATCAAGGGATCGCCCACCTTACGGGCATGCCAAGGAGTAGGGGAAGTTATTCCCGAACCTTGTAAATCCTCTTGTTAGCGTTTTTGTTCTTGAGATTAACTTAGGTTTAGTTTTCTGCATACTCTGTTTTCCTTGTGCTTCCGCTGTGCTACTGATTTTTGTGTTGCAATAATTTTGATAAGTGCTAAACTTCAAGTGTCTGGCTATATTCACTCCCCTCTCTAGCCATCTGAGTTCCAACAAGTGGTATCAGAGCTTGGGGCTCTGTACAAGCGGATTAACAACCGAGAGCTATCATCCATGGCATTGAAAGAAGGTTTTAGCACCACCCGACCTCCCTTCTTCGATGGCGCAAATTTCCAATACTGGAGATCGAAGATGGAGTACTACTTAAAGATGGATATCAACACTTGGTTTGCGGTGAAGGAGGGTTTCACCCCTCCAAGGGATGACGAAGGCAAAGAACTTGAGTCTTGGCGGTGGACGGCTGAACAAACACGAAAGAGTGAAGCCGACGCGAAGGCGGTAGTCACCCTACAATGCAGCATGAACAAAGACCAACTCATCAAGGTTGGTCCGTTCACAAGTGCAAAAGACTTGTGGAACAAGCTTATCGAATTCCACAAGGGCACCCGAGATTCAAGAATCGCTAAGAGGAACTTGTTTCTCAACCAACTTCAAAATCTCTCCATGAAGGAGAATGAAACCGTAAGTGAGTTACATAGCCGGTTCAAGGAAGTCCTCAACGGGCTTCATTCTATTGATGAAAAGGTCGAGAACCGCGACCTTGTGAGGTATGTGTTGAAAGCATTTCCAAGGAATGCTTTGTGGTCATCCATGGTGGATGCCTACAAAGTTTCCAAGGACTTATCAATTGTTAAACTAGATGATTTATTTTGTGAAATGGAATTGCATGAAATGGCTAACAAAGGCCCCAAGGAGAAGGGGATTGCCTTAGTTGCAAGGGAACGATCCAACAAGAAGACGAAGGAGAAGAAGAAGGAGAAAGAAGTCTCTTCATCTTTATCCTCTTCCGAATCCGAGTCCGATTCCGATTCCGAGGAAGATGGTAGCGGATCTTCTTCCTCCGAGATGGCAAATTTTTGAGAAGGATGATGAGAAGGGGTCTACGCTTCAAGGGTAAAGATAACCCTAGTGAAGCTAAAGTTGATAAGACTAATGCTTCTTGTTATGAGTGTGGTAGGAAAGGGCACTTCAAGAGTGAATGCCCAAAGCTCAAGAAGAAGGAGGAGAAATCTAAGAAGAAAGAGGAGAAATCAAAGAAGAAGAAGAAGGCCTTGAAGGCTACTTGGGATGAATCCTCCTCAAGTTCATCCGATGAAGAAAAGGAGGAGAAGAGCACAAGGCATGTGACACTCATGGCTCTTGGAGGAGAAGAAAGCAGTGATGAATCCTCCGACTCCTCAAACGCGGCTTCATCATCTTCGGATGATGAAGAGGTAACCACTCACGAACTTGAAAAATGTTATAGAGCAATTGCATGTTTAACCAATATGTTGAAGAAGTCAAAAAATAAGGTTAAATCATTGTAATTAGAAATTGAACAATTGAAGTCATCTAGGGATGAGAATATAGACGACTTGCATGTTGAAATGTTAGAAGATGAGATTAAATCTTTGAAAATTGAGGTTGATCATTTGAAGTCCTCTAAGGAAGAGGATGGAGATGATTTGCATATTGAATTGTTAGAGGAAGAAAATAAATCATTGAAAAGTGAAGTTTAGAGACTCAAGAATATTCTTGAGAAGTTCTCAACAAGATCAAAGACCCTAGACATGATTCTGAATGCCCAAAGGGCAGTCTATAATAGGGTCGGCATTGGTTACCAACCCAAAGAACCATCATTTGTGTCTTTGATGTCTAGGACTGATATGAGACAATCTAAGGCACCTAGGGCTCAAAAGAAAGCTGTCAAGGCATGAGTGCCTAAGTCTTGTTTAGTAGATGCTTTAGGTCCCAAGGTGTGGGTACCTAAATCTTACATTTTTCGAATTGTGTAGGTTATGATTGAGGGGGAGCATCTATCAACTTGGTTCATTGATAGTGGGTGCTCCAAACACATGACCGGGGATAGATCATTGTTTACCACACTTCAAAAGAAAAGTAGAGGTAATGTTTCATTTGGTAACAATGGTAGTCTTAAGGTTATAGGAATAGGAGACATTCAAATATCCGAATGTCTTAGAATCTCAAATGTCCTTCTAGTCAAGGGGATGACATTTAATCTCCTAAGTGTCAGTCAATTGTGTGACACGGGTTACACAATTGATTTTCAACCAAGTCAACGTCTAGTTAGACAACATGACACCTTGGACACGGTACTAGTAGGAACAAGAGTAGATAACATTTACCAAGTGTCTTTTAAAAGTGCTATTAATGCTTTTGCTAAGTGTCTCATGTTAAAAGAAGAGGAGTCCACCCTTTGGCACCGGAGACTAGCACACGTGAACATGGAGAATATCCGGAAGGTGGCCAACAAGGGATTAGTCTGTGGCTTACCAAGTATGAGAAAGAAAAGATTTGTGATGCATGTCAAATGGGTAAGCAAACAAAATCTGCACATAAAGGAAAAACCGCTGTAAGTACATCTGCCGCTTTAGATTTACTTCACATGGACTTGTTTGATTATAGCACTATCATATCTTTGAATGGAAGTAGATATTGGTTTGTTATCATTGATGACTTTACTAGATATACATGGGTATATTTTCTAAAATATAAGGATCAAACCTTAGATGTTTTCATTTCATTTTGTAGAAGAGTTGAAAATGAAAAATCATCAACCATTAAGACAATTAGAAGTGATCATGGAGGTAAATTTTAAAATCAAAGGTTTTTAGAATTTTGTCAAGATAGAGGGTATAGACATGAGTTCTCCACTCCTAGAACACCACAACAAAATGATGTTGTAGAGAGGAAGAATCGTGTTTTACAAGAGGCTGCACGAAGCATGCTCAATGAGTACTTACTACCGAGTTACTTGTGGGCCGAAGTTGTAAGCACAGCTTGCTATGTGCAATATCGAGTCCTTATCCATAGATTCTTAGGTAAGACTCCCCATGAACTTTGGTTTGGGAAACCACCTATGGTTAAACACCTTAGGGTGTTTGGTTGTAAGGTGTTCATCCTAAACACCAAGGATCATCTTGAAAGTTCACGGCAAAGGCTGATGAAGGGATACTAGTTGGGTACTCCCTAGTTAGCAAAGGCTACCGAGTCTACAACAAGAAATCTAGATTGGTTGAAGAGTCTTCTGATGTTGTCTTTGAAGAAATTCCAAAGTCAATGAACAACCAGAAGATGAAGTCCAATTCAACTTAGGAGATAAGTTTAAATGAAAATCCAAATGTTGTTGACAATGGTGATGAGTCTGATGACGGTGAGCCTAGACAACCATAGATCAGCCGGATCCTGAGGCTGAGCTTGGGTCTAGTGAAACCATTCAAGAAGCACCACCAACACCTAGGCAAACTAGATTAGCCTCTAGTCATCCCCAGACCAAATTGTTGGAGACATCCATCATGGGGTTAGGACTAGATCATTCTTTAGGAATGAAGCTAATGAAGTTGCGCTAATTTTCGAAATTGAACCTAGGAAAATTGATGAAGCATTAAATGATCCTGATTGAATCATTGCAATGCAAGATGAACTAGGTCAATTTGAAAGAAGTCAAGTTTGGGACTTAGTCCCTAGACCTAAGAAGACCACCATCATTGGAACCAAATGGGTCTTCAAAAACAAATTAAACCATAAGGGAGAAATCATAAGAAACAAGGTACGCTTAGTAGCCAAGGGCTACAGTTAAGTTGAAGGCCCTGATTATGATGAGACATATGCTCCCGTGGCACGATTAGAGTCCATCTGATTGATGCTTGCATTTGCAGCACATCGTGGCTTCAAGCTATATCAAATGGATGACAAATCAGCCTTTCTAAATGGTTTAATAAGGGAAGAGGTCTATGTCGAACAACCTCCGGGGTTTGAGAGTACCGAATTTCCAAACCACATGTTCAAGCTCAAAAAGGCACTTTATGATCTTAAACAAGCACCCCAAGCTTGGTATGAGCAGTTGTCGACATTTTTAATTGAAAAAGGCTTTGTTAGAGGCCAGATAGACCCTACGCTATTTCTACGGAGAGATGGTGACAATATTTTTGTAGCCCAAGTATATGTCGATGACATAATTTGTGGCTCAAACAACAAGGGCTATTTAAATGAATTTATTGGACATATGGAGAGTGAATTTGAAATGAGTCTAGTGGGAGGATTTGACTTTCTTCCTTGGACTTGAAATCAAGCAAACTCGCGATGGATCCATGTGCACCAATCAAATATACTCAAGAGATGCTTCGAAAATTCAACATGAGTGATTCAAAAGAGGTAACCACTCCCATGGCTACAAACACAAGACTATACAATGATGAGAGTGGTAAACCTGTTGATTTGACTCAATATCGAGCATGATAGGTAGTCTGCTATACCTCACAGCTAGTCGACCTGATATTCTCTTTATTGTGGGTATGTGCGC
>JAGFNQ010009336.1:0-25923 GCA_024364735.1 Boesenbergia rotunda | reverse complement strand
CTAACACGATTTATTTTTTACTTGGATCGGGGTCGCGGTCGGCTCCTACTCCAAGGCCCACGGTTTTTGACCATTTACGATGGTCAATTCTATATTTTCGTAAAAGATTACAAGTCAAGAGTACAAATATAGAATTGAAAAACAGTTACAACACTTAACAAAATTAGCTTTATCGATGATCGGAGAGGTTGGAAGTTTCCGGAGCAGCGGGTCATCGTCAGTGGTTGAATCACGAGTACGGAACTTGTCGGAGCGGAGCGCATGAACGTAAGAGTTGAAAGCAATTGATGTAGAAGCCTTGGGGGTGAACCCCCTTTAATAGTAGTCAGTGGGGTGCCTGTATCGACGGGGGCACCTGACACGTGGCCTGTCCTGCGAGAAATCCAATCCACAGACTTGGTCAGTGCCTATCCCCTTCCATTGAGGAGCTTGAGCTGACTGGGGCGCATGTGTTAACACAGGCGCCTCACTTGACTTGGTCCAGAGATAGTTAGCATCGAATGGCTGGATTGGCCTTGCACTGGGGTGCCTGTGTCAATACAAGCGCATAGCCCAATGAGGCGCCTCACTCCATTGAGGTGCCTGAATGCAAAAACTTCATCCCTTCGTTCCAGCAACCAGGTTAGTTCCAAAACACACAAAACATATACAAATGATATATTAACCATGATTTACAGCCTAAGCTATCTTGGTTCTGACTTTGGGCTTCCCAAATGGAGCCCTAGGTCGAACCGACGCCTAATGTTCCCTCCTACAGGGAACGCATCCTCACCTACTCCTCTCGGGAGAGTTTACCTTTTTGCCAACCGTCTCCTCCAGTTGGACTTTTTCCCAGCTTCACTCACCAGGTCTTCGTGTCTAATCCATGATCAGGTCTTCATGCCCAGATTCACTCACCAGGTCTTCGGTGCCCAGTCCTCGACCAGGTCTTAGTGCCCAGCTTCACTCACCAGGTCTTTGTGCTCAACCTTACATCAGGACTTAGTTCCCCAGCCCGCGGCCAGGACTTAGTGCACAATTCATAGAACCTGGACTTAGTGCCTAGTTTACCTAGGACTTTTCTTCCACACTTGATCAGCATTGTTAGATCACAACAAATCTTAACTTCTGTACCCTTTGACATTATCAAAACAAAGGGTTGACTTTGGTGCTTCCGGCACCAACAATCTCCCCCCTTTTTGATTTATGGCAACACGGTTTAAAATGTTAAGTTAAAAATGATATAGCAATTCTAACAAGAAAAAAAATTGTTAAGAAAAAAATTCAGTTTTCTCTCCCTGAAACGAATATTCATGCCCTGAATTTTTCAATGTTATGTGGATTTTTGTAAACTTTCTAAGTGCTTTAGATTTTGACTAGTTGCAGAAGTATTTGTACTTAGATAAAAAAATTTTGAAAAAGTTTTGCAACCTTAGTTAACCAATTTTGCAAGCTTTCTATACTTAGAAAATTTTCAAAAAAGTTTTGCAACCTTAGATAACAAATTTTGAAAGCTTTCTATACTTAGAAAATTTTCAAAAAGTTTTTGCACGTTTTTCACACTTAGAAAATTTTCCAAAATGTTTTTGAATGTTTTTCACACTTAGAAAATTTTTCAAAACATTTTTGCACATTTTTCACACTTAGAAAATAAATTTACTTGAAAATACTTTGTGCAAAAAAACATTTAGAGAAAAAATTTATTATGTTTTTCCCTTTAAAAAATTTCACTTAGAACCATTTGTAAAAAAAAATCAGAAGAGTTTCGCTCAACAAAGTTTGTTTACTAAGGAGAATTTTCAAAGCAAATGCACTTAGAAAATTTTGAAATGCTTTTGAAATTTTTGAAAGTACTTAGAAAGGCTTTTTGAAAATTTTTAAGTGCTTTATAAATTTTTTAAAGTACTTAGAAATGCTTTTTGAAAATTTTGTAGTGCTTTAGAAATTTTTGAAAGTACTTGGAAATACTTTTTGAAAATTTTGAAGTGTTTTATGTTGGTGCAAGATGCATCAGTGATGTCCTCCTCTAAGAGTTTCAATGTTTGACAATATGCTTAAGTCAGTGATACATTGAACAAGGGAAGGGTGAGTGCAGAAAACAGTACCAAAGTGAACCAAAGTCAAAGTTAACCTTGGCACTAAGACTTGGCCGAGGGCTGGGCACCTAAGACCTAACCGAGGGTTGGGCACTAAGTCCTGGTTCGAAGAATTGGGCACTAAGTCATGGCGGAGGGTTGGGCACCTATGTCATGGACCTAGGGTTTGGGCATAAAGTCTTGGTCTGAGGGATTGAGTAACTTAGCTGAGCGATGACTAAGGACATAAGTAGAGATGGGTTGAGGTTCGGGCATCTCGAGATCCAAGAGTATCGAAGGCTAAGTAAAAGTCCACCCGAATGGACTGGGTAACAAACGTCTCCTGAGAGGAGTAGGTGAAAGGCGCGTTCCCGTGGGTGGAAACTTGCGTCGGTTCGACCTAGGGTTTCGCAGAAATCCGACGTCATAACCTTAAGGCTAAGATTGTATATGTTCTTGCCATGTATTTATGTATCTTACAGGTACCTAAAAATGAAGAGAAAGCAGGCAAACAAACACAAAACTGCTGAAAAGCAGCTTCCCGGGCATCCCCATTGATACAGGCGCCTCAATGAAGCTAGGCACCCTTATTGACTCAGGCGCCTGAATGAATCAGGCGCCCCCATCAATACAGGTGCCCTATATGGCAGTTTTTATCAGCTTGCGAAGTTCGCGATTTGGATGAACCTTTGACCACTTATAGGCACCCCATAGCATCATGGGTGCCCTTGACAAGACTATAAAAGGGGCTTCGACTCCTCAACTCAATACACAACATACATGATCATTCTGAGCCTTCTAACTGACGACAAAGCGCTAACGACGAAGCTCTGTGACCAAGGAAGCTCCGGGAGCAAGTGCGCGACACTTCGGAGTTCCAGATCGCCTGAGTCTTCAACTTTTGTTTGGTTTGAATTTTACAATTCCGCGCTTAGTTTTCATATTTTTGATTGTAATTTTTGCACTGTAAGATGGGTTTCTCCACCTTCGTAAAGTCCAGAAAGGGGACCATTAGTGGACGGGCGTTCCCATGATTAGGCCTTGGATGTACTGACTCTGGGGGTTGGGAACCAAGTAAAAAATCCCGCGTGCTCTGTGTTGCTTATTCGTTCTTTTTGTTTTCCACTGTGCTACTAACTTTATGTCCAGAACGAACCGAAATGTTTTACAAAATTTCCAAAGGTTTTTACGGTCGATATTCACCCCCCCCTCTATCGACGGCACCAGTCCAACACTATAGAAATTTTTGAAAGTACATAGAAATGCTTTTTGCAAAAGAGAAAAAAAAATTTGAAAAAAAAATTCTCCTCTCCTTTCCTTTCTCTCCCCCTTTGGCATATATAAAAAAAATGATAAGCAAGAAAAATTGACTATTGCAATTCAATTTTGAATTAGAGCTAGTTTGACAAATTGGAAATCTGTATTGAACCAACACTAGTACTTTCAAGCATGAAAAAGGACCAAACCAAATTGAACCGTTCTTGTTCGGGTGCTGTATAACCAAGTTAGCTTCTTACTAACTGTTATAAAATAGTAGCTTTCGCTAGGGCTAGTCAAATTAAGTGATCTGATCAAGTTAGATTTTCTAAGCTTGACACTTAACCTGATTGCTGTTCAAGTTGTATTTATTGCCCCAATTACTGCAGATGCACTGACTTAAAGCATCTTGAATTAAGGCATAGACTTATGCATCTCAACCCAGTCTAGGTTATCAATCAAAGTGCCCTAAGGTGTTTGTGAGATGCTGGCTTCTGGATCTATAGGTGCATGCAGTTCTAGGGTTAGGGCCTAAGCTAAGTCCATTTGCACAAAAACCCTAGTTTTGAAATGGATAAGTTTTTTTTTAAAAATTAAGTCTGAAAATCATTTTAAATTTCAAAAACATGATAAAAGAAATGATTTTTCAAATTGTTAATTTTCAAAACAATTTAAAAAATACGAAAACAAATTTTTGAAAAATATAGAACAGCCCTATTCTACTATGCACAACCCTAACTGCCTTCTTAGTGAGCTAAACTCAGATTCAGGTAAGGGTTTGATGAAAATGTCAACTAAATTTTATTTTGAGTCCACGTGCTTAAGTACTATTTCACCCCTGGCTACATGATCCCTTACAAAATGATGTTTGACTTATATGTGTTTTGTTTGGGAATGTTAAATTGGGTTTTTAGTGAAATTTATTGAACTAATAATATCAATAAAAACTTGGGTTTGGGTGTAGTCAAGCTAGAATTCCTTATGAGTGTGCATCATCCATAAAAGTTGTGCCACACACTCTCCTAGGGAATCATATTCTGCTTCGGTTATGGATAAGGCTACATAGTGTTGCTTTCTACTACACCAGCTGACTAGACTATATCCTAATAATTGGCAACTTCAACTTGTACACTTTCTATCTAACTTACACCCAGTATAATCAGTGTTTGAATATCCTGATAATTCAAAAGTGGAAGTTCTAGGATACCAAATCCCTACATTTAGGGTACCCTTAATGTACCTTAGCACTCTTTTTAGGGCTGCTAAGTGGGATTCCTTAGCACAAGTTTGGTACCTAGCACACATTCCTACAGAAAACAAGATATCAAGTCTACTAGCAATTAAGTAGAGTAGACTACCAATCATGCTTCGGTATAACTTAAGATCTACAGACTTACCTTCAGAGTCATTATCAATTTTGACATTAGTTGCCATAGGGGTACTTAAGCTTTTTGAATTATCCATTTTGAATTTCTTGATTAACTCCATGGCATATTTGGATTGGTGCACATAATTACCATTTCTAGTTTGTTTAATTTGTAACCCTAAGAAGAATTTGAGCTTACCTACCAAGCTCATTTCGAAATCACTTTCCATTATTTTTACAATTTTTTTAAAAAAATTAGAGTTAGTCGATCCAAATATTATATCATCAACATATAATTGTGCAATAAAAATATATTATCTAAGGTTTTAATGAATAGGGTAGAGTCAATTTATCCTTGGTTAAAATCTTTAGAGATTAGGTAGGTTGATAGACGTTCACACTATGCCCTAGGTGCTTGTTTCAATCCATACAGTGCTTTTCTAAGTTTAAAAACATAATCAGATTTTTCTAGGACCTCAAATCCTGGGGGTTGCCCTATATAAACCACTTCTTTAATAAACCCATTTAGAAAAGAAGACATGACATCCATTTGGTATAGCTTAAACCCTCTATGGGTTGCAAATGCTAACAACATTCGAATTGACTCAAGTTTGGCTACTGGGCATAGGTTTCATCATAGTCTAATCCTTCAACTTGACTGAACCCTTTAGCTACTAAGCGGGCTTTATTTCTCATAATTTCCCCTTGATCATTCAATTTGATCCTAAAGACCCACTTAGTGTCTATAATGGATTCTCCCTCAGGTTTAGGTACTAACTCCCAGACTTGGTTTCTTTCAAATTGGACTTGCTCTTCTTACATTGCTATGATCCAATCAGGATCAGGTAGAGCTTCCTCTATAGTCTTAGGTTTAATTTTTGAGATAAGTGCTATCTGACTAAGATTTCCATAGGAAGACCTAGTTTTGACTCCTAAGGTTGGATCACCCACAATTTGATCAGAGGGATGATTGAGTCTGGGTTTATTTGTTCTTCTAGAGCTAGGTTCAACCTCAGGTCCGAATGGATGGTTCGGTTCAGTTGACACCTCAATAATTGGTTCAAGTGTTAGTTCATTTTGTGGTTCAATTAGTGGTTCAATTGATGATTCAATTATTGGTTCACTATCTTCTTGATCAAGATTTGGTTAGTTCAAATTTTGATTATCAAGTTTTGGTTCAACTTCTTCATCAAGGATTAAATTAGTGGTTTCTTCAATTTTGTTGGTTTGTTTATTATAAACCCTATAGGCTCTGCTAGTTGTTGAATATCCTAAAAAGGTGCCTGGGGTTGTCTTGGATTGAAACTTACCTAGGTAGTCCTTAGTGTTCAAGATATGAACTTTGCATCCAAATACCCTTAGGTAATGTAGGTTAGGCAATCTATGATAATATAGTTCATAAGGGGTTTTATTGTGCCTTTTATTAATTAGGCCCCTGTTATGAATATAACACGTCGTACTTACCGCCTCTGCCCAAAATTGGTTAGCTAGGTTATATTCATTAAGCATGGTTCTAGCGGCTTCCTGAAGGGTTCTATTTTTTCTCTCCACTATCCCATTTTGTTGGGGGGTTCTAGGACAGGAAAACTCATGAATATACCCATTGATTTTGCAAAATTCCTCAAACCTTTGATTTTCAAACTCTCCCCCGTGATCACTCCTAAGTCTTTTAATTTTAGTATGATTTTGATTTTTAATTATTTTGCATAAATCAATAAGTAAATTAAGGGTTTCATCCTTAGATTTCATAAACTTAACCCAGGTAAACCTAGAGGAATCGTCGATGATTACTAAGCAGTACCGATTCCCGCTTAGTGACTTGGCTCCATGTGAATCAAATAGGTCAAGGTGCAGGAGCTCAAGTGTGGCTTGGGTTAAGTCTGATTGAGTTGGTTTGTGAGTAGACTTAGTTTGTTTACCTTGTTTACATGAGTTACAAATTATGTTCTAAAAATTCTTGATTTTAGATACTCCTTTAATTAAGCCAAGTTGAGCAATTTTAGAAATCAATTTGGTGTGAGTGTGACCTAATCTCCTATGCCAAAGGTTAGATTCTTCTAATTGAGTCAAGAAGCATTTTGGTAGTAAAGGTAAGTTAATAGTATAAACATTATTTTTCCTAGTACCCTTAAGCATTACATCTGAGTCTTGGAGGTTTCTAATTAGGCAGTCAGAGTTGGTGAAAGTAACTATGTAACCAGTATCACAGAGTTGACTAATGCTAAGCAAAATTAACATAAAATTTTCAACCAAAAGAACTTTCTTAATAATGAAATCGAATTTAAGTTCAATGTTACCTGACCCAATAACATTGAGTGTAGCATTGTTGCCAAATGCTACTGAGCCTAGGTTCTTGAACTTGATTTTGGTGAATTTCAATTTGTCTCCAGTCATGTGTCCGGAGCATCCACAATCCAACATCCACTGGTCCAAATCTGTATGTTCCTACACATAAAGTATTTATTGATTTGGATCCATTAGAGTTAGGGATAGCTTGAATTAAATTTCACAGCCTAGTCTGTCTCACCCAATCTAGTGTTATCAAACATATTAACCTTACGGGTTTTGTGAGACAGGTTTTTAAAATAAAATTTTAATTTTGAAGAATGGTTAATTTTAAAAGAGTTGAATTAGTTTAGAAAACAATTTAAGGTTTTTGATTTTGAAAATATGTTGAATCTATGATTAACTGAAATTTATGTTAGATTCAAATTTGACAAATAGTAAATTGAATTTGATTTTCAGTAATTGGCTTCCAGGTCTTGGCGAGGCACAAGGCCTTGTTTGGTCGTAGCCTTATTGGAGCAACAACCCCTTCCTAGACAAAGTTGTTTACTAAAAATTCATCTTCAAGTTACTTCTTGAAAGATTTTGGTCTAACTAGTTTGGGTCTTGGATCGGTAGCTTCAGCTAGTTCCACCAGACTAAACAGACCAAGTATGATATACTTGACCTTATTAGAAGGGTTTCCCTAACGTACTATCGTCTCACCTCCACCCAATACTATGTTGTTCAAATTTCAACTCAATCACTTGTCCTTAATCTAACCAATCCTAAATATAAGCATGATAAGATTGCAAAAAGAAAAAAAAAAGCAAGCAAGAAAGTAAATTAAAACAATTATCTAGTTATAAATATGATTTTTATTTTGGCTCCCCTGGACTGAAGCCTCGATAAGGGTTAGGCATGATGTGAATCTTGTCCTTGGGGATCCAATACTGGTTTGGTCCAGCTTATTTATTTAAACATAGCTTGGGGACCCATGCTTGGACTTGGGTTCTAGATTGGTTCAATATAGAGTAATATGATCGTTGTCTCGACTTAGTTCAATAGCCTAATCCGGATCGGTTAAGAATGAACTTCTGCTTTCCAAGGATCATGTCAAGACCCTTGGAACCCGAAGTGAACCATTCTAAGGCTACTCTGAGCTCCATGACATGAGTTTTCAAGGAGGAATTCTCTTCCTCAAGCTTTTGAACTTGAGTTGAGTTTCCTTCTTGAATTTGCTCGGTCAAGGACCTCGAGTCGGCTTCCTCTTTCAGGCGTTTAACTTCCTATCGGAGGGACTCAACCCAGATTTTGGATTTCGGTAAGTTATGAGATAAATAAGAGATTAATTTAGATAACTCATATTCAGAATAACCTCTTACAGTGATTTGTCTGTTCTCCGAGATTGTGAGTCTTCCGATGTTGGCGCCCTCGTCTGGTTCCGATTCTGATCCGGAGTCAACGTCTTCCGAGGCGGTCAACGCAAGTAGGTTTGCGTGTGAGACTTCTTCTTCTTCTTCAGAAGATGACTTATCCCAGGTGGCTTGAAGAGCCTTCTTTCTCTGTGCCTTCTTGCTTTCCTTTCGGCTAGGATAATCTAATTTGTAGTGTCCCTTATGGTTGCATTCGTAGCAGATGATGTTGCTTTTGCCTTTCGAGCTCGTTAAAGGTTCCGCTGAATCTTCGTTTTTCGGCTTGACATTTTCTTGCTCGTCTGGTACTTAAGTTCCCTGTAGTAATCACGAGCTAATCAGACCAGTTTGGGTCGATCTCCTTCATTGTCGTCAGATTCCGTGTCGAAGTTAGACTCGGGTGTTGGTTGAGGCTTCTTCTTGGGAGTCTTTTCTTGAGTTTTACATGCAACAAAAGCTATACCTTTTTTGACCAAGGTAGCATTAGTCTATTCATGCCGTTCTAACTCTGAAAATAACTCATCTAGTTTTATTTCTGATAGATTCCTAGAAACCTTGTAGGCATCCACCGTAGCCGCCCACAGTGAGTTTCTTGGAAATGAATTTAAAGTATACCTTATTAGGTCACGATTTTCAACCTTGTGACCTATCGTGTGCAGCTCGTTCATTAGCTCCTAGATTCTGGCGTGGAGTTGAGCCACAGTCTCACTGTTGTGCATCTTGATTGTGTAGAGTCTGTTGAGCAACAGATCTCTTTCGCTTATTCTCGTGTCAGATATGCCTTCGTGCAGCTCGATCAGCTTGTTCCAGAGCTCCTTGGTACTGCTGAAGGGTCCTACGTGGTTCGGCTCCACTTTTGTTAGGCCGCATTGCAAAGTTTGGGTCGCTTTTGCATCGGCCTCGATCTTCTTCATTAGTGGGCCATCCCACTCGGTATAATGTTGAACCACACCTTGTGTATTTTTAGGAATTTCCAGCCCAGACTGGATAATTATCCACATATCCACCTAAGTTTTCTAGTGGACTTCTATCCTGCTTTTCCAGTAGGAGAAATCATTTGCACTGAAAAGAGTAGGTCTGGCGGTGCTGTATCCCTGTTGAATGACCATTAAATTTTTAACTAAAAAAGAGAGAGAAAAAAATTCGTTCCAAGACTGAGTCTTGGATTAGTAGTGCTGGAAGAATATTAATAACGAAAAAAAATTGAGTGGTGTTGCACCAACCTCGATTAAAGAGAAAGATTCGAGCGAAAAAATTGAAATTAAAAAATCTGAAAAAATTCTCAAACTGATGGTTGCACCATGTTTGAGTCAACCGCTCTGATACCACTTGAGTGATTGTATTGAATCAATAGGGGGGGTGAATATCGATCGTAAACTTTTTCGAAGAGTGAAGAGTAAATGAACAGCGGAAAATAAAAATCAATCGCTAACACGATTTGTTTTTACTTGGTTCGGAGACATGGTCGACTCCTACTCCAAGGCCCACGGTCCTTGACCGTATATGATGGGCAATTCTATATTTTCGTAAAAGATTACAAGTCGAGAGTACAAATATAGAATTGAAAAACAGTTACAGCACATAACAAAATTAGCTTTTACTGACGACCGGAGAGGTTTGAAGTTTTCAGAGCAGTGGGTCATCGTCAGCGTTTGAATCACGAGTACGGAACTTGTCGGAGTGGAGCGCTTGAACGTAAGAATTGAAAGAAATTGATGTAGAAGCCTTGGGGGTGCCTATCCCCTTCCATTGAGGCGCCTGAGCTGACTGGGGCACCTGTGTTAACACAGGCACCTCACATGACTTGGTCTAGAGGCAGTTAGCTTCGAATGGCTGGATTGGCCTTGCACTGGGGCGCTTGTGTCAATACAGGCGCCTAGCCCAGTGAGGCGCCTGAATGCAGAAACTTCATCCCTTCATTCCTACAACTAGGGTTAGTTCCAAAACACACAAAAGCATATACAAATGATATATTAACCATAATTTACAGCCTAAGTTGTCTTGGTTCTGACTTTGGTCTTCCCTAATGGAGCCCTAGGTCGAACCGACGCCTAATGTTCCATCCTACCGGGAACGCATCCTCACCTACTCCTCTCGGGAGAAGTTACCTTTTTGCCAACCGTCTCCTCCAGTTGGACTTTTGCCCAGCTTCACTCACCTGGTTTTCGTGCCCAATCTGCGATCAGGTCTTCATCCTACCACGACCAGGTCTTCGGTGCCCAGTCCTCGACCAGGTCAGAGTGCCTAGCTTCACTCACCAGGTTTCGTTGTGCCCAACCTTACGTCAGGACTTAGTTGCTGAGCCCACGTCCAGGACTTAGTGCCCAATTCATAGAACCAGGACTTAGTGCCTAGTTTACCTAGGACTTTTCTTGCACACTTGATCAGCATTTTTAGATCACAACAAATCTTAACTTCTGAACCTTTTGCCATTATCAAAATAAAGGTTTGACTTTGGTGCTTCCGGCACCAACACTAAGGACCATTAGGGAAGTACCTTAGAACAATTATTACAACTTTAGAAATTCATGAGTCTTTCTGTGTAGGAAATGGTACAATGATGGACAACATTGCCCCATAATTAAGGAAGACCTAAAATGATAAATTATCTTCAAACAATGATGAGGAAGCAATATACATGGTAAGAAATTCAAGAAATCTTTTAAATCTAATAAATTTAATGAGATGCAGGCCAAGAGACACCCTCGGAGTAAAAGGAAGATTAAATGCTATCACTGTGACGAAGAGGGACACATCAGGAAAAACTACCCCATGTTGAAGAACCAAGGAAAATGTGCGACGAAATCAAAGACCCATAACCTAAAGGCAACATGGGACGAGTCTTGATCAAAAAATTCAGATCTCAAGGACACATGTCGGATTAGCATTGATGACCACCCACCATGAAGAAAGCATCGATGAAAGGGGAGCCACGTCGGAAGAAAGTAGTGATGAAGGGGGAGCTTCTGAATTCAAAAATGACTTGGTAAGTGAGGTATGTTTACTTCCACCTGATCAACTATATTTTGGAATTAAGAAAATAACCAAATCTCTTTCTAAGTTAAAATTCAAAAATGTGGATTTGAAAAAGAAATTATCATCTACATACTCGTTATGTATGTATGATAAATTGAGATTTGAAAATGAAAATTTGAAGGCACAAATTGAAAAATTGGAAAATAACCATGCATGTTTAAATTGTTTTCAATGTTCAAAATTAGATATTATGAAAGACTAAATTGGTATTTACGGTTTCATAGGGGCAAATTATAAAAATTTCTAAAACATATATTCTACATAAGATTTTGATTAATCCTGTTGGAAAGAACTTATATTGGGTCCATAAATCTGTACTAAACTGTTAGATATTTCTTATTGCATGTTTTCAATATTTTTTTTTTGAAATTAATGCTTTATGTGTAATCATTTATAATTTTTTTAGGTATAATTGTAGTAGAAAAAATAGTTTAATATTTTCATATGATAAAATTTGCTATAAGCTATCCACAAATTTTTTTTTCAAAATTTTAAAAAATTACAGATTTTTATGATTTTTCATTTGAAAAAATATTTTTAAATTTTAAAAATACTTTAAAAAATTAATTTATCAAATTTAATTTGTCTAGGATCTATGGATCAGCTTTCAAGAATTGAGAAAATTATTCAAGTTTATTTGAAGTCAAAATCAAATTTTAAAATTAATCTTTTTATTTTTGTGATATTCTGAATTCAAAATTATTTTCATAAAGTTAGAAAATTGATTTCACTTTGACAATTTTTCAAAAATGAATATGTTAAAATTCTAACTTGCATAAATATTTGAGTACTTTTTCAGTAAAAATAAAATTTTGAAATTATTTTTAGAAAATTAGACTTTAATTTAAAAATTAATTTTTGACTAGATTTTGATAAATTAGATTTTTTTTTGAAATCAAATATTATGCTAGACATGTTCTCAAAATTTTTGGATGATTTATGAATTTTGATGTTAGATTGGTGTTAAATTTACCCATAACATGTTTAAATTTTGATGTTATCAGAGGGGGAGAAATAGGATTAAGTTAAGGGGTTACTTTAATTGCAATTTTTTTTTTGTGTTTATAGAGACAAATATTTATTCTTGTGTTCTTTTACCCTAACTTATCTCAGGTTGATGTATATCAAAAAGGGGGAGATTGTAAGTACCCTGGGTGAGTTTTGATATGTTTACCCGATCCAAGTTAGGTCCTATTGTGTTTGATTCCTGTGTCTATGTGTGCAGGAGCTTAGGAGCACATGAAGTCGAGCGAAAGATGCAGCGGTCGAGAAGGATGTCACGGGAAGGGAGCCGACGGGCTTGATGTATCCAAGGGACGTAGTGTTGTTGCAAGATGCATCAGTAATGTCCTCCTCTAGTGTTTCAATGTTTAACAATATGCTTAAGTTAGTGATATATTAGACAAGGTAAGGGTTAGTCAAGAAATCCATATCAAGGTAAACAATGTCCCAATTAACCTAGGCAATAAGTCTTGGTTTGAGGAATTCGGCAATAAGTCCAGATCGTGGATTGGGTACTAAGTCCTGGTCGTGGGTTGGGCACCTAAGACCTGACCGAGGGTTGGGCACGAAGTCCTAGTTCGTGTGATTGGGCACTAAGTCCTGGTCGTGGGCTGGGTACCTATGACCTGACCGAGGGTTGGGCACGAAGTCCTAGTTCATGGATTTGGACAATAAGTCTTGGCCAAGGGCTGGGCACCTAAGACATGGCCGAGGGATGGGCACGAAGTCCTGGTTCGTAGAATTAGACAATAAATCCTGACCGAGGGCTGGACACCTAAGACCTGACCGAGGGTTGGGCAATAAGTCCTGGTCGTGGACTGGACACCAAAACCTGATCCGGTAGATCGGGCAAAAGTCCAATCGGAGGAGCTAGTTGGCAAACTTCTCCTGAGATGAGTAGGCGAAGGTGTATTCCCCGGGAAGGGAACTCGGTTCGACCTAGGGTTTCGCGTGAAATCCAAAGTCAGAAACCAATTGTTAAGGCTAAGAGTATATATTTGTTTGTCTTGTGTTTGTATATCTTGCAGGTACCTAGAGATGAAGACAAGGCAGTCAAGCAAACACAAAATGTCTTGGAAACTGCATACAGGGCGCCTGAATGAATACAAGTGCCCCCATGCATCCAGGCACCCTGGATACCAGGAGCCTCGATGTTCCAGGCACCCTGGATGGTCTAGGGCACCCTGGACTGGCTTGTTATCATCATCACGAAGTTCGTGATTACGGATGGAATTTTGACCGCCAATGAGGCGCCTCAATGGCTCTAGGGCACCCGAGAAGATGTTATATAAAGGGGCTCGACCCCTCAACTCAGAACAACATCTGCTACACCATTTCTATGCATTCCAAGCGAAGAAAAAGCGTTAGAGATGAAGCTCTGCGGCCAAGGAGGCTCCAAGAGGAAGTGTGCTGCACTTCGAAGTTCCAGATCGGCCGGGATCGTCGACTTTCCTGTTTGATTTGCATTTATTTTTATGCACTTAATTTCTTAATCTTTTGGTTGTAAAACTTGAACTGTAAGACGGGGTTCTCCGCCTCCAAAAAGTCCGGAAAGGAGACCATTAGTGGGTGGGCGCTACCTATAATTAGGCCTTGGACGTAATGACCCTGGGGGGTTGGGAACCAAGTAAAACCCGCGTGTCTTGTGTGTTTTTCGTTCTTTATTTTTCCTCTATGCTACTAACTCTTTGTCTTAAACGAACATCGATGTTTCCGACGTGTTTCTGGTAAAAAATTTTTGAGTTGATATTCACTCCCCCTCTATCGACGACAGCGGTCCTACAAGTGATATTAGAGCCTGGTCGCTCTTCTCCGGACTAACAGCCGATGGAGCAAAGATGCCAGGAGTTGAGGGGGAGGCAAGGGGTGAATCAGGTATATGTTTTTATTATGCCCAAGTTTAAATTTCATATTACATGTTTAATGTGCAGGGAGAGAGGACACTACAAAAAGTAGTGTCATACTCGTAAGACTTGACCGTCACCACCGGCGGTAAAGGAGGTACCAACGCCAGGAGTCCGAAGGGACAAGAGCCACATCAGATGCTTCAGATGTCAAAGGCTCAGACACTACAAGAACCAGTGTTCGACCAAGGTACGGAAAATTAATTATTGCAATAATTTTAAAATTTTTGAAATTCTTGCACTGTTTTTCAAGCATGCTGATAAGTTAGATAATTTTTTTGATAAAATATACTTTTTGCATTATCAACTTAATATACTGCATGACCAATTATCAAATGTAGACAATAGTAAAATATCAGACATTAATTCTTTAATCTTTAATATCAATGCAATAATTTTTAGAATTAATTTCAATATTTTATCTGATAATGTTAAGGATAATAATACTTTAATTGATATTTTGCATAATATTTTTGATAATGATGAAATTAAAGTTAATTATCCTCTAATTTCTAATATTTTTGATAATGATAAGAATGACAATATTTTTGAGGATAATGATGAAACTGTTATTAATTCTGAAATTTCTGAAATTAATCCAAAGCTAGTCGTTTTCGAACGTTACGAAGGGATAATTTCCAAGCCATGTGTTAGGCGCACCTAAGCTCTCGGGTACCCGAGTAGGGCCACGTCAGCATTAGGATAGACTTGACCGCGGTTATAAATAGGCCCCTAAAGCTCAGTTTCAATCATCAAATTGTTAGGATGTATACTAAAAGCCTAGCTTTTATATGGACATCAATATTTTGGAATAAGAATCACATGGCCATTGTTTGCATTTTATATTTGATATATATGCTATTGTCCTTTACTTTACATTGTAGATAATATGGTGTGTGGTGTCATATAAAAGATCATGTTATCAGTCCCTTGTGAAGTATAAGTAGTGGCTCACAACCGAGATGGATTTGGACAAACCATTGGAATGGCTGTAGTGTAATTTGATATTAGTCTATCTTGACTATAGAATTACACTAGTACATATTGTGTGTATTGAGCAAGACCGACTTAAAGGTGATTCGATTTATACTGACTATATAATCGAATCAGACCTCAGATATTATGATGTACATGCTCTTAATCTCGATATAATAACGGGCACATGTACTTAATATCTATTTCTTTCATTTACCAAAGGAAGAGATTTATTTGTTAAATCAATAGGCTCGGTAAATTGAAAAATAATATTATTTACATGGTATGCCATTGATTATAGAAGGAAATCATGCCCTAATGCATTAGGATGATGATTTTCCCTTGAGGAGCTCATAAAGTTCATCATGTAAATCCTGTAGGTTGACTTGGTCTGACATGATGATTAGGTTGAGTGGTACTACAAATGGAGTTAGGTATTATTTAATTAAATAGTCAGTAATTTAAATAATTTATAGACATGCGAGATCTTAAATGTGGGAAGATTATGTATACATAATATGGTGGAGCCCATATTTATGTATGGGGGTTGGTGTGATAGATCAATGATAACCCCTTAGTGGACCATGTTATCAGTAATGGATCAGGCTTAGGATCCATTAGGAGACCGAAACCAACTCCTCCTCATGGTCCCTATTGTGGCCTATAAATACCTCATGAGTCATGAAATCAAAGCCAAGTCATGACCTAATTCTCTCCTCTCCTTTTCTATCTCTCTCTCCTAGGGTTAGGGGCCGACGGTAAAGAAGTAGAAGGAGGAGATAATTCTTCTCTTCTCTTCTCTTCTCTTCTCTTCTCTTCTCTTCTCATCTCATCTCTCCTCTTGAGGTGAGGTGCAAGGAAGCTGTTAGTGATATGAGAGAAGTGTCCTAAGGCAATCGTCTTATGATTGTAATCATTTATTTTAATAAATGAATATTCACTATTTGAGTATACATGATTATTTGATTACGATGTTAAACTCATTTACTGAATGTCCGTAATAGAATTCACAGCATGAGAGAATTTGTGATGAATTCACAACATGTGATTATCTCTACATGTGCAATTGTGAAGTATTGAAATTGTCCCTAGTCGATGAATTGATAAATACAGACACTATCAATTCTGTTGAGACTATCATGGGTTATTCTCTAATCAGCTAATTCTCACTGGCTGGTAACATTGAGATGTCCAGAAATAAACATGAATGCTAGTTAAGGAAACTAGTTCATTGGAGTGACTGGCTGTAAAACTTCATATGGTAGTCTACATATAGATATGTCAGTGAAGTTCTTACTGCAGCTTATTTGCGATGTTCCTTTGACTTGCGGTGTTCAAGTCATCTTGGTCGTGGAGACTTATACTTTGATATCTTAAGCAAGCATCTCCAAGAAGGTGTGGACCCAGGATGATTGGGTATAAGCCGAAGTTCCCGAAGATGTTTGAACAGCCTACAAAGGATTCACCACTCCTTGCGAGGAGATGTATACCCGAGGCCTATCGTCAGATTGTTACTCGAAGCCTCTGGCCAGAGCATGACATGTTCAGAGTATGAATCTCTTAAATACATGAGAGTAATTAGAATCCATAGGATGTGGAAACGTTACTGTTGGGACCGGCTGCATGTTGACAAGGATACGGGTTCGTAAATTTTAAAATATTTACGTGCAGCGGAAGAATTAGCATAAATAATTTTTCAAATTATTTTAACCACATATCTAGCATGCGACCTTATGGTGTGTGGACATGATCATAAATTAAAATTTTATGGAAAAGTAAACTAATTTACTTAGTACCTCGCGTAACTTGAAGTAAGGGGCGAGATCCAACCGTAGCGTCCCTTGGAAGCTCCGCCTCTATTCGCGTCCACGCCGAGTTCTCTTCGGGATGACACCAAATAATGGAATCAAGATTCCATGAAGGAAGGAAGGAGTCGCGACCCGCTTCATCTTGGTGGTGGCTCACGGCAAGGGAGGTGGCGCCGGCCCTAGAGGGTGAAAGAGGCGCCGACCCTAGAGAGAGAAGGGGCGCCGGCCCTAGAGAGAGATAGGGTGTGCGCCGGCCCTAGAGAGAGAGAGGGAGAGAATGAGAGAGAGAGAGAACTTCTTAATCTCTTGATTAATTGTTGGAATTCAAGGCTTGCCTTTGGTTCCTTTATATAGTAGTCTCTCTATCGCTAAGTCTCCTCTTAACGGAATAAATTTTCATAAGAAATTTATCCTATAAATTTTCTTATGAATTATTCCGTTATGCTAAGTTTTATTATAACTAACTTTATAATAAAACAAATACATCTCTCCTTTTAATTATGGAATAAAATTTGTATGAAATTTTCTTATCATGGAAAAATCAATTCATAATTGATTTTATAAATTAAAATTAAACCAATTCATGGTTCATTTTAATTTCCATAAAAAGAATAAATTTCTATAATTATCTTTATATAAATTACTTTATATAAATCTCTTTATATAAATTAATTTATTTATCCATAATTTTATAAAATAAATCGCACTTGATTTATTTTATAATTTAAACCAAATTAATTGGTTTCTCTCTTTTATTGTGGCACCACCAAGCCAAATCCCTCGCGAATTAAACTCATTTAATTCGCCCAATAAGCCTTCAAAACACTTAGCCATTTTAAGCTTCCGATGCGCCTCTGATAAATTCAGATTCGACTTATTTCTCTTGATCGGAAAATCCAATTTTCAACTCATTTTAAATCCCTCAGATTACTCGTAGTGCGTGTGACTAAATAGCCTTTCGATTTATGTTGGTCGTCTATAATCAACCAATTATAGAACGATCATGAGTGGCACCTAGTAGTACATCATGACCCCCAATTAATCGAAAGATCAACGGTTGACCTCAGAAATAATTCTGAAACCCTTCAGCAGCTCTAATGAATCGTGCCTCATTCCCTTCATCATCTTATACCCACTTGGTTCAAGACATGGTCTGTGTGTGTCAGTCCCCACTAGGCTGACTATGTCACACCTAGCCCAAGTTACGTTCTCTCGTCCTTTGGATTTCTAATTACTCTCATGTATTTAAGAGACTCATACTCTAAACATGTCATGCTCTGGCCAGAGGCTTTGAGTAACAATCCGACGATAGGCCTTGGGTATACATCTCCTCGCAAGGAATGGTGAATCCTTTGTAGGTTGTTCAAACATCTTCGGGCACTTCGGCTTATACATGAGTTTAAGATCACTAGTTGTGAATTCATCACAAATTCTCTCATGCTGTGAATTGTATTGCGGACATTCAGTAAATGAGTTTAAGATCCCAATCAAATACACAAACATGTATACTCAAATAATGAATTTTCATTTATTAAAATAAATATTTACAATCATAAGGCGATTACCTTAGGACACTTCTCTCATATTACTAACAGTTACTTGGGCTAGGTGTGACGTAGTCAGCTTAGTGGGGAATGACACACATAGACCATGTCCTGAACCAATTGGGTGTTGATGCCGTCTGGCCCGGTTGTTGTTTTGGTGTTTGACAATGATTTAAGTTTGGTTGAGTGAATTTGGGTAAAAGTCCTGGTCGGGGACTGGGCATGAAACCCTGGTGAGTGAAGCCAGGTCCTAGCTTGTGAAGCTAGGTTGAAATCCCGGTGAGTGAAGTCGGGTCCTGGTGAGTGAAGCCAGGTGATGGAAATCCCGGTGAGTGAAGCCGGGTCCTGGTGAGTGAAGCCAGGTGTTGGAAATCCTGGTGAGTGAAGCCGGGTCCTGGTGAGTGAAGCCAGGTGTTGGAAATCCCGGTGAGTGAAGCCGGGTCCTGGTGAGTGAAGCCAGGTGGTGAAAAATCCTAATTCGGAAGGGTTGGGTGAAAAGTCCTAGCTTGGAGGGCTAGGTGAAAAGTCCTAACTTGGAGGGTTAGGTGCAAATTCCCATCCTGGAGAATTAGGTGAAAAGTCCAGGCTTGGAGGGTCAGGTGCCTAGCTTGGAGGGCTAGGTTGGATGAAGGTCTAACTCAAATGGGTTGGGTGAAAAGTCCTAGCTTGGAGGGCTAGGTGAAAAGTCCTAGCATGGAGGGCTAGGTGAAAAGTCCTAACTTGGAGGGTTAGGTGCAAATTCCCAACTTGGAGAGTTAGATTGAAAAATCCTTAGCTTGGAGGGCTAAGGTCAATGAAATCCTAGCTTAGAAGGCTAGGTATGCGTCCCTGGATCGGTCTGGTGACCGATCAGGGAGTTCGCACGCTGCTCCTTCGTGGATCGGTCTGGTGACCGATCCAGCGATGTCTGATCGGTCTGGTGACCGATCAGGGAGTATGCGTTTCACCCATTGACTGGCTCCTGATCGGTCTGGTGACCGATCAGGGAGCGAGCAGTGAGGTTGAGTTCCCTTGCTGAACTGCTCCTGATCGGTCTGATGACCGATCAAGATCACTGTGCAGATCGTTCTGGTGAACGATCCAGCTTCGCGGGCTTCTCACTAAGATCGAACAGGACGGTTCCTGATCGATCTGGTGATGACCTGATCGGACTGCTGACCGATCAGGTGACACCCTGATCGGTCAGTTGACCGATCAGAAGGCCTAGCCTGCGTAACTCAGAAATCGCCCAATATAAGGGTGGATCGGTCAGGTGAACGATCCACGACCCTGGATCGGTCTGATGATCGGTCCAGGAGAATCTCAAAGAAATCGCGATTTCTGATTGAGCGTTGGGGATCGATCAGGACGAATCCTGATCGATCCGGGACCAGCCTGATCATTCTGGTGACCGATCAGGAGGCTCTCTGATCGGTCAGGTGACCGATCACTTTAATTCAAATACGCTGTCAGAAGCTCTGATCACGTCTGTTTTCACTACCGATTCTCTGATACATTGCTGATATATTTTGATATGCATTGCTAAGCCTCTGTTGGAGTGTGCAGGTGATAGCAGGTGATTCAAACACTCAAGGAGGGTCAATGGGAGGCTTTCCGTTGAGCAGGTTTGGCTGTTTCTCATTCTCAGGTTTCAACGGGCAACTGACGCAGCTGACGACTGACGGAGGCTCAGCTGGAGAGGGAGTCTTCAGTGGACTGAGTGCTCAGGGAGGTCAGTGGGTTCAGGCTGGCTCAGTGGATGCTGATGAAGCTTGTGATGGTGAGCAGAGCTTAAGGGATGAAGCTGAGGCAGAGGAGAATAGGAGACAGACAGAAAACTTGGGAAGTTGTTGCTGGGCTATTGTCGTGCTCTCTGTTGCTTTGTTCTTGAGCGATCTTGTTGCATTCCTGTGAGAGCTTTGTGAGCTTCCCTTCTCGAGTGTCTTGTGTGCTTAATCTTGTATTCATCTACTGAGACAACTTGTGGAGAGGTTACTCCACCGAGAAGGAGGTGCTTGATATCCGGTGTTCACCGGGGCTTGATCTGCCGACGATCAAGGGATCACCCACCTCACGGGCACGCCAAGGAGTAGGGGCAAGTTATCCCCGAACCTTGTAAACGATCCTTGTTAGCGATCCTTGGTTTGTATTCTCTTTTTCTGCAGTTTTGTTAAGTTTGCTTCTCTGCATTTGTGTTGTTTCCGCTGCTACTAACTTAAGTGCAGAGAAAGATTTCAAAGAGCAAGTTTTTGTCTAAGTCCAAGAGATCGACTAGATTCACCCCCCCTCTCTAGCCATCTCATCCCCAACAGTGGGTATAAGATGGTGAAGGGAATGGGGCACGATTCATTATAGCTGCTGAAGGGTTTCAGAATCATTTCTGAGGTCAACCGTTGATCTTTCAATTAATTGGGGATCATGATGTACTACTAGGTGCCACTCATGATCGTTCTATAATTAATTAGTTAATTATGGACGGCCAACATAAATTGAAAGCCTATTTGGTCACACGCATAACGAGTAATTTGAAGAATTTAAAACGAGTTGAGAATTGGATTCTCCAATCGAGATAGACTATTTTTGGTAAGTCCAAACAATAGTCAAAACTGAATTTATTTCAGACGCATCGGAAGCATAGAATGACTAAGTCTTTTAAAGACTTAATGGGTGAATTAAATAAGTTTAATTCATTATGGGATTTGATCAAAGGTGGTATGGTTTATTATAAGCTTAAAATAATCCATGGGATTATTTTATCATGAATTAAAATAAACCAAAGAGTTGGTTTGTTTTATAAAAATTTATAATAAATCAAAGATGACAAAATTTAATCCATTGGTGGGTTTTGAACCATGGACCTATAGTTTGGATGAAAATTTGGCCGACCACTTGAGATGAATTCTATTTTTTATAATTTTCGGCCACCACAAGTGGATAAGGCTATTTTGATTTGTTTTATAAAATAAACCAAAGGTTAGCTTATTTTATAAAAGGTTATATACATTTTATATATATAAATTTTTATATAATGAACCATGAGTTGGTTTGTTTAATAAATTTTTATATAATGAACCAATGGTTGGTTTATTTTATAAATTTTATATAATCATACCAAAAGAAAGAGAGCCTTGATTATGGATTGATTGAGAAATTATTCCATAATCAAGGAGAGGAGGCTTGATCATGAGAGCCTTGATTATGGATTGATTGAGAAATTATTCCATAATCAAGGAGAGGTTTGCTTGGGAATTAAGAAACCTCTCCCTATATAAAGGACCCAAGGGGTGCCTTGGAAGATGATCCATCCAAGAATTGCTTGGGGTCTCTCCTCTTCTTCTCTCCCTCTCTCTTGGCCGGCCATAGGCATCCCCTCCCTCTTCTTGCCGTGAGCACAAGGAGAAGTACCAAGGCGACGATGTTCTTCCTTGGGACGATCTTCCTCTTCGGCCATCATCACCTTGGGATTGGGCGCAAGTCATCTTCCTCCATCTCGCCGGAATTGTAAATCCGGCCAACCTTGGTGGTGAGTCTTTCGATGTGATTACTCTTTCAGTTTTCGTCATGTTCATGGAGAATCTAGTAGTTCTCGTGAACACGAAACTCGTGGCTTAGCGAAGTCATCCCGACGATACTCGGCGTGGACACGAATAGAGGCGGAGCTTCCGAGGGACGCTAACGGTTGGATCTCGTCCCTTCTTCCAAGTTACGCAAGGTAATTCGTAGAGTAATTTCCTTTTCTGCAAAAATTTTATATTACGATTATGTGAACACATTGCATGCTTAGGATATGTGTTAAATAATTTAGGAATTTATTCATGCTTTTGTTTCCGCTGCATGTAATTATGTAACAATTACAATACGTGTCCGCGTCAGCATGCACCCGGTCCTAATATTGGTATTAGAGCCGGTTAGTGTTCGACATAATCATATAATTGTTTTGCGAAAAACTTTGTCAAGATCTCAATTTTGGAAAAATTTTCTAATTATGGAAACTTTCCAATTATGGTAAAATTTTGATTTAGGAATTTCAGGGTTTGGAAATCCTCATGAAATTTCACAAACTTTTGAAATATCTCTGTTTCTGAAATTTTATGATAATTGTGAAAACTTTTCATTTTTGAAAACTTTCCAGTTTTGGAAATTTCCTATTTTTAGAAATTTTCTAATTTTAGAAATACGTAAGTTTTCTTTGTACCAGAAACTTACAATTATTCTGAAAACCTTTTATTTTTGGAAACTTTCCATTTATGGGAAGCTTGTAATTTTTGGCACTTTCTTTTCATAAAAGTCTAGACATTTTATGGAAACATTAATTGACAATTAAATTCTAATTGGTTTTTAAATTTTTAAAAAAATTCTTTACTTTGGGGAGTGCCTCGGGGAGCCACCTAAATTAATGTTAGTTGTTATAATTTAATTTCCTATTTTGAATATGAATTGTTAAAATTGATTTGGGTAGTCCTCGGGGAGCCATCCAAATTATATTATTAACAAGTTCATTAATTGTCAAGTTTAATTTGGTTATGCCTCGGGGAGCAGGCCAAATTAGATTTACAACAAATTTATTTTCTTTGGGGAGTGCCTCGGGGAGCCACCCAAAGTAAATTATTTGTTGTAATTAATTTTCCATAAATAAAATATGTGATCAAATCTTGGTAAGTTTTGAGGTGATTCTCAAACGATAATTTCCTTATTTGATTTATGAGGTGATGCTCTTACATATTATTGTCACCAAAATTAATTAGGAAAATTGTTTCCTATAGAGACTATTCCTTAAATAAGATTTTCATGAAAATAATATGTGGTTGAATTAAGGGAATCTGTCTCTTAATTTAATAAGATTTGATTTAAAGAAATCAAAGTCTTAAACATATTATTTCCGAAATTGATTATGACAATTTAGGAAATTGTTTCCCAAAACAATTTCTTGAATAAAGTATGAAATTAGAATTAGGAAATCCGGTTCCTAATTCAATTAATGAGACTTGATAAATTAAGTCACATAAATACTTTATTAAGGAAATCATTAGAACATGACATAATTATATGTCATGAATGTGATTAAAAGAAAAGGATGAGACCCAAAACCCCTTACAAAATATTAAGGCCAACACCTTCCAATAATATGGTTAGAACCGGAGTTTTATTTCTCATTTGGGTTGATGGGCACATCCATGCCCGGCTTTAACCACAACATGTTCAAACCATGGAATTAGTTTATGATTAATATAGTTGGAATCAGAGGTCAATCCTTAGTTTTGGTTGTTGGACACATCCAAGCCTGACTAAATGATTGAATGAACTCCAACCATATTAAAACTATTGCTTGATTAATGGGTCAGCCTTAAGCTTGGAGCATCGATTTGTTGTGCCACAGCCAAGGTCGATGTAAAGAGAGGTGCAGTTGGGTGCTATGTATATTGTTACATACTTGTTAATGAGTTAACAACCCAATGATTTATGCAAACATTCAATTAGTTGATAGCATAATGTGATAGTTACATATGTATAATATGTAATCGGTATAATTACCTACCTTCATAGCTAAGAATAACTTGATGGACTCTAGCAATGGTTGTTCTTATCTATGGTTGGATATCAACCTATTTGGAGATGTTCCTATGATCTCCCAAATTGATAAAAAGGGTTATTCAATTCGAAAAATAAATAGGATTTAATTAATGTATATCGATGCATTCTTTATCATTCTCATCACATAAGCTCAATTTGTATTTCTAGGATAATCACCTGATCATGTCTTCTCTGAATTTGCGTTCCATTTTGTACACCAATAATTTAACTAAGGCCAAAAAGATTGAAAAGGCACCAAAAGGCACTTGCCATCACTGTGGCAAGGAGGGCCACTGGCGAAGAAACTGCAAGGTTTATCTTGAGTCCTTGAAGAAGAAGGCATCCGATGCCCCATCCTCTTCAGGTATCTTCGTTATTGAATGTCACTCTATTTCCTCGTACACCTGGGTACTTGATACTGGGTGTAGCTCACATATATATAATGGCATACATGGGCTAAGGAATAGAAGAAGACTCGTCAAGGGAGAAGCGAATTTGCGAGTTGGAAATGGAGCAAAGATTGTTGCTGTTGCCATCGGAACATCTTTGCTAAAGCTCCCTACTGGACTTGCCTTAGAATTGGATAATTGTTATTTTGTTCCTTCGTTAATAAAGAACATTATATCTATTTCATGCTTGAATGAAAAGAGTTATCATTTAACTTTTAGTAACAATTGCTGTTACATAACTTAAAATAATGTTCTTTATGGGACCAGAACTTTATGCAATGGTATCTACACGTTAGATTTATCCGGTGACGTTTTCAATATCGAAGTTAGCAACAAACGTGCTCGAATAGATAATCAAATAGACTCCTATACGTGGCATTGTCGTCTTGGCCATGTAAGTAAGAAACGCATGACCAAATTACACCAATGTGGAATTCTGGAATCATTTGAACCCGGTTCATTTGATACATGCGAATCATGCTTAAAAGGCAAGATAACCAAATTACCCTTTTCCGAAAAAGGTAAACCAGTGGGAGAATTGCTTGGTCTAATACATACTGATATATGTGGACCAATGTCAACTCTTGCACAAGGAGGTTATAGCTACTTCATTACCTTTATCGATGATCACTCACGATTCGGATATGTGTTCTTAATGAAACACAAATTTGAAGCTTTTGAGAAATTCAAAGAGTTCAGAAGTGAAGTAGAGAAACAGCTTGGCAAAAGTATTAAGATACTTCGATCAGATCGGGGTGGTGAATACTTGAGTCAAGAGTTTCAAGATTATCTTAGGGACAATGGGATATTGTCTCAATGGACTCCGCCATATACACCACAGCATAATGGTGTATCTGAGAGGCATAACCGAACCTTGATGGACATGTTTAGATCTATGATGAATCATGCAACTCTTCCAAAATCCTTTTGGGGCTATGCGCTTAAGACAACTGTTTACTTACTAAACAGAGTCCCGACCAAGGTAGTCTCTACTACTCTATATGAGACGTGGAATAGTAAGAAACCTCATTTAACTCACCTTAAGATATGGGGTTGTCCTGCTTATGTAAAGTGGACTGTATCAGACAAATTGAATGCTAAGTCTGATAAATATCTATTTATTGGATACCCTAAGGAAACGAAGGGTTACCAATTCTATCATCCCTTGGAACAAAAGGTGTTTGTTTCAAGGCATGCTGTGTTTTTGGAAAAAGAATTACTTTTACAAGAAAACAGTGGGAGTAGCATTGAACTTGAAGAAGTTCAAGAAACTCCAATAGTCATTACAGAGACACCTA
>JAGFNQ010009335.1:0-13564 GCA_024364735.1 Boesenbergia rotunda | reverse complement strand
ACTTCTCTTGTTAGTACTTGTTTTCCATCATGTTTATCAACTAATCAAGTTTTTTTGTGTTGTGTGCTCGTCATTGGTTCACCCATGACATTCATGTATTTCATTCATGCATTTAGGGTTAGGCAAAAACATGTTGCATCAAAAAGGGGTAAGCGTAGTGCCCAGCAATCCCCTCCACCACCTCGTCGTCAAGGAGAGGGAAGCTCCCAGCATCCCTCTCCTCCTAGACCGGGGCTGCGTGTGCCTAGGTTCTACTCTGCGGCCGCTCAAAGAATGTTTGAAGATACCGAGTTCCAATTGATGGATTGTCGGTATCTAAATCGTTCATATTTTCAAGAGAGAACCCCACACCTCATTGAAATAATTGACTACTACCATCTATACAGACTGACTGGATGCAAAACCGATGTCAATGTCACACTCCTTAAGGAATTTTTTGTAAATTTACGTCCCATAGGTGGTCATGAGCACAACCTTGAGTCTACTGTCGGGGGCGTAGTGATTGAGTTCAATCCTGACAACCTTCGTCACTTTCTACAGTGTCGTGAGTCGGCCAACCCATTTACATGCTTTCCGACCATGCCTGGTCGCATTACGGGTTCTTTCTCTCATATCACCGTCGATCATATTCATCGCCACTATTTTGGCCGTCCTCGACCCGTCACGTCGAACATCTTTGATCATAAAAACATGGGGGTAGTCCAGTACATATGGTATCGCATCATTCTAGACTGCATTCTCCCTCTTGTCACCCGGGGACGGTCTATCATTCGGCTCCCGCATCTTGTTATGATGTATGCTCTTGAGCAGCATTTTGACATAGATGTTGCCCTGCATGTCTTTCTTTCCATCCTACACTTTTCAGGTCCGATCCAGGGAAAACTCTATCTGCCTTTTGGCCATATTTTGACAGAATACTTTGCATCCAAAGGAATTGATACATCTAGGGGTGAGATTAAGAAACTATCCCCTCAATATAGTCAGCTAGGGGAACTGCATCTTAAACTCGCCAAGATTGTCTGTCATGGGGGAGTCATGATGTGGAAGGCTCAGGTTCCTCGTTATGCTGGTTTAGCGGCCGAGGAGGACGCCCCTGCTGTCCCTGAGGATGCCCCTGAGGCTGAGGATGCCGCTGGAGCTGAGGATGTCCCTGGAGATGCTCCTATGCCTGATGCTCAGTACCCCGACTCTCTTGTTGAGCGGGTTACACATTTGGAGGAGATGGTCGGCCAGGGCTTTCAGGAGTTTCGTGACTTTCGTCAGGCGACATATGACCGGTGGACCGTGGAGGATCAGCGTCACACCATCTATGACCAGCGTCAGCTGGAGATGTACGAGATGCTACGTGCTATGCAGATCTCTCATCAGTATCCTCCACCTCCTCCGCCTGCCGACGAGTAGATGGAGTTGCATTTCCTGGCATCGAGACTAGTTTTATTAGTTCATATATTGTATCTCGGACGTGGATCTTTCTGGTTGATGTATTTGGATGGCACTCTCTTTACCTGGCTTGGTTGATTTCACTTCTGCTTATGTATTTTTAGTTATGTAAAAAAAAAAACTCTATTTGCAATTATGAAGTCTTCTCGTCATTTTGGGTTGGTGATCATATGAGTTGTTTTGGATTATGTGTGATACTATATTCACTTTGGCAGTGTAAAATCTATACTATTATCTTTCTTGCTGCCATCGCCCTATTTATGATCAGTATGAATTTTTAATGGCATAATGGATTAAGGGGGAGTCTCCTGGTTGGTTAAGAATAAGAGTCTGATTTATGGCCACATCCATGTATTCTTGGTAATCATTGATCATGAATCTTAAATTTGCCTTGAACACATTCCCTAATCCCCATAGAATGGCATAGCATAGGTCTTTTATTGATGGCTATAGTTCGTGCCTAGATTGATACATGGTTTCATGAGTATCGAGTTATTTCTGGACTTTTCAAACTTTGTATCAAACCACTATTTCAGGGTGCGTATATTTTTCAAAATATTTTTCATGAATAGTGGGCAACTTAAGAAATGTTGGGGTGAAATTTCAGAATTTTTCGATCACTGTACATTTACTTCTGCATTTCTGAATTTCGGGAGCTGAAAATTGCTTTTTTTCAGATACCAGTCGACTGGCACTGTACCAGTCGACTGGTACCAGTCGACCAGAGGTCGACCGGGTGACTCTGTTTTGTGCTGAAATTGAAGTTTTGTCTGTCCTTTGAACCCTGATTGGTCAAGGGAGTCGTTGGATGCAAGTTGACACGCAAGGAACATTATTGGTGCAATGATCCAAGGGGAGCAAGGCTTTAGGGGGAGCAAGCCTTTAACGGGTACATGTCTATCAAGGGATAGTAGATTCCATTATCCAAGGAAGAGAATTACTAGGGTCTATCTTGGCTTATCTGATGATTCATTCCTTGCTTGGGTGTTGTCACTCCCTTTTGTGATTTTTGTCAAAAAGGGGGAGAAATAGATTAAGTCAGCTCTTAATCATGATTATGTGTTCTAAATTACATGAAATGTTGGTGCAATCTTTATATGCTTATCTTCATATGCCTCATATTCATGTATCATTATATTTAAAGACCTAACTTAAATGAGTTTTGCCAAACATCAAAAAGGGGGAGATTGTTGGTGCAATCTTGCTCCAAGTAATTATGGTTTTCATGTTTGGCTAAACAAGTTTAAGTTAGGCAATGTGTTGTGTTCTAACTTGTGTGCCTTGAGTAAGTAGGAAAGTTCAGGTGGAAGACTTGGCAAGAGAAGTCCAAGAAGAGAGTCTTGGCAAAGGAAGTCCCGGAGGTGTGACCTCTTGGCAAAAAGGGAGACTTAGTATGACGAAGCCGATGGAAACACTTCAAGCAAGTGCAAGGATGAGGAGTCGTGGACTCGGAAGCATCCAAGAGAGGCACAAGGCTTGTGGAAGGTGTTTGAAGGCATGAGTCAAGACTAAGGGATGAAAAGGGAAGCTGAAATATGATTTCTCAGCTTCATCAGTCGACTGGTAAGTTGTCAGTCGACTGGGACCACAACCCACAACACACAGAGAATCGGGTCGACCCAAGGAGGGTCGACCAGTCGACTTCCAGTCGACTGGAATTGGTTCCAGTCGACCGGCCAGTCGACTGGTACTGTACCAGTCGACTGGAAGTCGACCGTTGCGAAGGCGGCGGAGGCACTCATTGCATATTTTGTAGCCGTTGAAGCCTATCAGTCGACTGGTAAGTGAGCAGTCGACTGGAGTCGCGGACGAAGATATAAAACCTAGTGTTTTATCTTGGAGAGAAAAAGGGGCTTTCCTTGTGTACGAAGTGTGTGATTATTCTAGAGCTCTCCAAGCTTCACAACTCTCTCAATCTCCTCCTCCAAGCTTTCATTTCATTTGTAAGAGGAGGGAGATCATTGTGTTAGGGTTTCTCCACCTTCAAGTGTGATCTTGAGAAGGAGAGGTTCATAGTGAAGGGTTTGTGTGGTGTGTGTGGATCCTTGGATTAGTCACCTTGAAGAGGTGGATACCAAGTAAAATCAGTGAGTTAGCATTGATTTCCTTCCTACCTTCATATTTCTATTTGTATTGCTTCCGCTAACTTGTTTGTAGGAAAGAAAAATCCGAAGATAGCTATTCACCCCCCCCCCCCCTCTAGCTAGGGCAAAGATCCTAACAATACCTAGCAGCCCTTCGCTAGGTCTTCTATGCCTAGTAGTCCTTCACTAGGTGCCTAGCAGCCCTTCGCTAGGTCTTAGGGTTATGATACCTAGTAGCCCTTCGCTAGGTGCCTAGCAGCCCTTCGCTAGGACTTGGGGTTTCGATACCTAGCAGCCCTTCGCTAGGTGCCCAGCAGCCCTTCGCTGGGACTTAGGGTTTCGATGCCTAGATTAACTAGGACTTTTCTTCAGCTTAGGTTACTTCTCCTTTGCTCCCCTTTGTCTGTTCAATAGATCACTGACTTAAGTGTATTGTCAAACATTAAAACACTTAAAGAGGAACATCATTGATGCAACTTGCACCAACAATCACCCCCTTTTTGATGTTTGACAATAACTTAAGTTAGATTGGTTTAAGGAGCTAACTCATTTTTGATCTTTGGGAGAAAATTTTTCTAACTTAAGCACACCTCTCCCCCTTTGTCATACATCAAAAAACTTTAAGAAGATACTTGCACCAATAATGAATATTTGGGTTCTTTTTGAAAAATACTTGGTGCAGAAATTTTGAAAGTATTGTATTTTGAATGATACAATAAGTATCTTGTTTTTGGAAAATGCATAACTTTTGAAAAAATGTTATTTTGAAAAATATAGGTATTATGCTTAGTTTGCAAGTACTTTTGAGAGAATAGGTTGAGCAGTTTTGAAAAATAAATATTTTTGAAGAAGGATCAGAAAAATAATAAGTAATTGTTGAAAAATATAAGTGCCTCTGAAAAATGTAAAGATTTAAAGTGATAGTACTTGATTTGGTTTATCTTCCAGTCTGACACAATCATAGGAAACCTTGTTGACTACAAGGACATTTTCCTAAGTGTCTTGGAAGATTTTTCAAACTCAAGATATTATTTCAAATTGATCAAAATCAGATAATAGTGAATATATTGATAGTATTTTAAAATAATACTTATGTTTTCAACAGGATTTGAAAGATACCGCGCATGAAGACATTTGAAATATTCAATAATTCCTTTAATTTGACCTCCCCCTAAACTTGACCCAGTCCTGGGAAGCTTGTTGACCACAAGTACTCTTCCTCTAAGTCTTAAGGTTTGATTCAAATTAAATAAATTATCTAATAATTAATCAACATTATTTTAGAAGTTTGATTTATACTCCCCCTAAAGTTGACACATCCTGGGAGTCCTTGTAGATTATGAAGTGAATTTTCCTCTGTGTCTTTAGAGTTTATCAAAATCAAACAAGACAGATAAAATTTTTTCGAAAAACACAAGTGATAACGATTTAAAGCTCAGTTTTCGAGATAGTAATTTTTAAAGTGTAATTTTTGAAAACCAAAAAAAATGAAAAGTACTCCCCCTGTACCCGATATCGTTTGACTCTATCTAAGTGCCTTAATGAACTTTAGTGTTGTCCTAAGAGGCTTTTGTCTAATTGAGTGAGTCAAACAAATTTTTGAAAAGATATATTTTTGAAAAATATATATATAATCAATCAGACAAGCATGAATTCCATAAAAACATTATTATGTCGAAGCACTATTTTGAAAATATATTTTTATGAAAATATTCTAATAATTTTGAAAAATATTTTTGAAAAATATTTTTCAATTCATTAGTCCTTAGCATCTCACCCATTTTAGATGTATCAATACAACAAGCATGGTTGCCTTATAGGTGTATTGTGAGATGCTTGAATCATTTTTCTTAATTTATTAACTCTAAGATTTAGTTGAAGCTTGTGTTAGATTTGAATTTGGCAAGAAGTAACTTGAATTTGAATTTCAAAAATTGGCTTCCAGGTCTTGGCGAGGCACTAGGCCTTCTTTGGCCGTAGCCTTATTGGATTATCAACCCTTTCCTTGACAAAGCCTTTTAATGAAATTTCATTTTCAAAATTACTTTTTGAAAAATTCTGGTCTAACTAGTTTGGGTCTTGGATCAGTAGCTTCGGCTAGTTTCACCAGTCTAAAGAGACCAAGTATACTTGATCTTATTAGAATTGGCTTCCCTAACGTACTATCATCTCACCGCCACCCAATACTAGGTTGATCAAGTTTCAATTATTCTTTTTCCTATAGTCATTCTAATATATGTATAAAATTTAAATATGAGTGACATGTCATATATTCAAAAGAAATAGCAAATGCATGGTATGACAACTATGCATGAGTCAAACAATTCAAATCATTTTATTTAAGTTTCTAAAAATATATCAAATTCCCGATTTGATACATGTCGAGTGAACCCGCGAATATGTTAACCCACTTTGACATATTTAATGTTATTAATTTTAATTGTTATAGTTTGGGTAAAATTTTGTTTTAGTTTTAATTTGAGTTTAAGTTATTTAAGATTTTAGTTGAATTCAAGTTAATTAAGAATTGATTGAATTAATTAATCAATTGAGAACTAATAAATTTAAGTTTCAATTAATTTGGATTGACTTAATTTGAATTAATTAGGATTAATTAGAATTAATTTAATTTGACTTTGAATTTAATTTTAATTTGAATTTAATTTAATTTAATTTAATTTAATTTAATTTAAATTTAAATTTGAATTTATTTTAGATTTAATTTGAATTAATTCGAAATTAATAAAGATTTAATTAAGATTTAAAATGAATTTAATTTAGATTTAATTATGATTTAATTTGGATTTAATTCAGATTTAATTATGATTTAATTTGATTTTAATTTAGATTTAATTATGATTTAATTCAATTTTAATTTAGATTTAATTATGATTTAATTTGATTTTCATTTAGATTTAATTAATTAATTTGATTTTAATTTAGATTTAATTAATTAATTTGAATTAATTTGAATTATTTAAGATTTAATTAATTAATTTGAATTATTTAAGATTTAATTAACTTGAATTTGAATTGTTAAGAATTAATTAATTTGAATTAAGAATTAATTAATTCGAATTTGAATTATTAAGAATTAATTAAATTGAATTTGAATTATTAAGAATTAATTAACTTGAATTAAGAATTAATTAATTCGAATTTGAATTATTAAGAGTTAATTAACTTGAATTAAGAATTAATTAATTCGAATTTGAATTATTAAGAATTAATTAATTTAAATTTGAATTATTAAGAATTAATTAACTTGAATTAAGAATTAATTAATTCAAATTATTAAAAATTAATTTGAGTTTAATTAAGATTTAATTAAAGTTTTTTTTAAAGTTATCATGATTAATTAATAATTGTGGGTTTAAATTCATCATTTTCATTATTTCAAAAATTTCTTCTTCATTTTTATTTTTCTTTTCAAGTTTTTCTAATAATTTTGATTTATTTGAATTTTTATAATTTTTATTAACTATGGCCTTTATCTTAGATAGTTCTATATCCTCCTCAGAATTAGGTCTTTCAATATCCTTACATATATTTTCAATATTTTCAACATTAATCTCTAGATTATCTTTAAGATTTTCAGAATTAATTTCTGAATTAATCTTGAGATTTTCAGTATTAATTTCGGAATTATCCTTAAGATATTCAAATTTGAATTCCGAATTATCCTTAGGATTCATTTTGTCTGAATTAAAATTATCAGAACTAATTTTATCATAATTAATTTTATCAGAAAAATTATCAGAATCAGATAAATTATCAGAATTAATTTTATCAGATAAATTATCAGAATTAATTTTATCAGATAAATTATCCAAATTAATTTTATTAGATAAATTATCAGAATTAATTTTATTAATTTCTGAATTGATATTCTGAATTAAACAATTAATTTCTAATATTTTGATCATATTCACGTTTTGTAATTTAACATCCAAAAAGTTAATTTTACTAAGCAATAAATCTACTTTATCAGAAAAATTAACTACTTTATCACATGATAGTGCAGGAACTTGTAAAATTTTTGGAACATAAATCTTGTGTACCTTCGCCGGACACTTGTTTTTGTAATGTCCGTATTTCTTGCATTTGAAACATTGTACGTGACTTTTGTCCCTCCGGTTTCCTGGCGCTGGTGCCTCCTTCGCCACCGGTGATGTAGACCGAATCTTACGAGTAGGGCACTGATTTTTATAGTGCCCTCTCTCCCTGCTCGTGAAACAAATAATATGGAATTTAAAAATAGACATTTAAATGAAATATACCTGATTCACCCCTGAGCTCCCCCTCAACTCCTGGCGTCGTTGCTCCGTCGGCGGTTAGTCCGGTGAAGAGCGGCTCAGCTCTGATACCAATTGTAGGACCGGTGCCGTCGATAGAGGGGGGGGTGAATATCGATCGTGAAAACTCTTTCGGAATTCTTCATAAAACTTTCTTTCTGGACTTAGAATATTAGTAGCGCAGCGAAGAATAAATGGAACGAAAAACAAAGCAAAGGACAATGACACGCGGGATTTATTTACTTGGTTCCCGACCCCCCTGGGTCAGTATGTCCAAGGCCTATGTACTCGGCGTAAGTCCACTATTGGTCTCCTTTCCGGAATTTCCGGAGGCGGAGAAAACCCGTCTTACAATTTACAATTACAATCAAAAGGATATTGAAAGTTAAAGTACGGAACAAGTAAAAGCAAACCGAACACGAATATGAAACTCGGCAGATCTGGACCTCCGAAGTGCCGCGCACTTCCTCCTGGAGCCTCCCGGTCATAGAGCCTCGTCTTTAGCGCGTTGTCGACGGTCAGAATGATCAAAACAATACTTGGAAGTTGTGTCTGAAGCAGAGGGGTCGAAGCCCCTTATATAGGCCTCCTGGGGGCGCCCCGGACGCTGGGGGCGCCCCGGAAGACTCGGTCAAACCTTATCCTTGCGCCTACCTCGCCGTAGGGGATAAGATCATTGACCAGGGTGCTCCGGATGCTCCGGGCGCCCTCGTGAGGGCTTATCCTGTGTTCTGGCTTCGAAACAGCAAAACAGCTACTAATCCGGGCGCCCCGGACGTTCCGGGCGCCCCGGATGACACCTATTTTGACTGCATCACGAAAACTGCTTCTTTAGTACTGCCTGGGGGCGCCCCCATTGCTGGGGGCGCCCTGGCTGCATGGGGGCGCCCTGGTTAGGGCCTCCAGCAAGCTGCTACATCTTCCAATCTTAGTACCTGCAAGATGTACAACCACAAAGCATAGATACATATAATAGTGGTCTTAAGGACTTGGTTCTGACTTCGGATTTGCACGAAACCCTAGGTCGAACCGACACGAGTTCCTATCCCCGAGAACTCGCCCTTCACCTACTCCTTTCAGGAGACGGTTGCCACCCAGTCCTTCGGGTGGACTTTTTTGCTTAGCTTCCGATACCTCCGGACCTCGAGACACCCAAACCCTGACCCGTCTCTACTCCTGTCCTTAGTCATCGCTTAGCTAAGTTGCTTAGTCCCTCGGACCAAGTCTTCATTCCCTAGCAGTCCTTCGCCAGGTGCCTAGCAGCCCTTCGCTAGGTCTTTGTTACCAAGCGGTCCTTCGCCTGGTGCCTAGCAATCCTTCTCTAGGTCTTCTATGCCCAGCAGCCCTTCGCTAGGTGCCTAGCAGCCCTTCGCTAGGTCTTCTATGCCTAGTAGTCCTTCACTAGGTGCCTAGCAGCCCTTCGCTAGGTCTAAGGTTATGATACCTAGCAGCCCTTCGCTAGGTGCCAGCAGTCTTTCGCTAGGACTTGGGGTTTCGATACCTAGCAGCTCTTCGCTAGGTGCCCAGCAGCCCTTGGCTGGGACTTAGGGTTTCGATGCCTAGATTAACTAGGACTTTTCTTCAGCTTAGGTTACTTCTCCTTTGCTCCCATTTGTCTGTTCAATAGATCACTGACTTAAGTGTATTGTCAAACATTAAAACACTTAAAGAGGAACATCATTGATGCAACTTGCACCAACAATACGTACCTTCGTGATGATTCGACTTGTGCAAGGTAGTAATATATATAGGCTGAGAAAATTTCCACTACCTGGCCATCTGAACCATAAATTATTATTTTACTACAAAAGTGGTTCGGATGTCTCTAAAATGAGAATCGAAAAAGGTATTTTATGGTGGGAGGGGTATAATAGAAAGTTCACTTAAAGGACTGCGCCCTTTGTTAAAATAGAAACCATAGTACGCGAATTGATAATTTCTAATTCTTAAGTACATTTTTTGATAAATTACCGAAAAATTTAGATAGAGCATGTCTCATCCACAAGGAGCGATTGTAATGATCCCTGGCTACTTGTGAGAAATCAAGTTTACCATTAAAATAAAAAGTAAAATAATACAACATTATTTAGGTGATTAAATAATAAGTTTGGACACAATAATATATGACACTCACAGTAGTCGTTAAACAATGATTAGTTGATAATTTTAAATTATTTTCTGTCGATGATCGATTTGTGTTAAAAGTTTTGGACTGACAAGTAAAAAGAGAAATTAAAAAGTATTTTTTTTAGAATAATATGTTTTTTGATAAATAGAAAATAATTGATATAATATATTAGATAAATTAATTTAAGTTAATTAAAAATATAATACATAAAACACTTTTATATAATTTTTAATATAAAAATATTTAAATTTAATTAAAATTGTTACACTATTTTAAATGATTTTTAGTTATGTTTTATAAAAAGTGATTTTTATAAAATATTTTTTAATTAAATTACAATTTAAAAAAATAATTGGGCAAAAATTAAAAGGACACCTCAAATTTTATAAGTCATTAACAAGACATCTCTTTAATAATTTTATCTCGAAAATATCCCTTGTTCTAACTCTATTATAGTAACTATCGATAGTTGCTAAAACATACAATAGCTATAGTGCAATGAAAGGACGATTAGTTGTCATCTCAGACATTCATGATTTGATTTTCAATTATGATGTATTTTGTAGGAATTTTTTCTTCAAATGGGACGTGAACTTTGGGATGCTCAGCTTCTAGATCGTCCGTCGCGAACATTTTTCGATTTACCCTAGTTGCAGGTGAGAAACTTTCGTTGGGTTGAGCTGGTCATTCGAGATTTGATGTTACCTAATCTCGTTAATCATTTTTTTATAACTTACAATGGCTACTACAAACGTATTTAAGGTGAGTTTCGATTTTATACTGTGTAAAACCTACTCGGCAACTGCTATCAAGTATAGAATCTATCAAATAGTTGCTATAAAATATTTAGGGTGAGTTTAGGATCTAGGATTTACACAAATTATAAGCTACTTAGTAGTTGTTATAACATGTAAAAGATATATAGTAATTACTATAATGTAAAAGATATATAGTAATTACTATAACGTATTTAGAGTGAGTGTAAAATTTAGGATTTATAATATCTAAATACTATTTATCAATTTGATCAAAATTATTTAAATTTCACCAAAAACACTTTAAATTAATTAAAAATTTTTAAAATAGTTGTACATTCTATTATATAACTGCTACAATTTTAAATTCATTTTAAACACATTGTAACAATTATTTGATAGATTTTACACGTTTAGTAACTACTTGATAACTTTTATATGGTGAAAATCCTAACCTTTAAATGTATCCTAAATATATTATAGTAATTATTCGATAGCTTCTATCTGATATATAACTATTAGTAATTACTACAATAATACTAGTTAAGCGGTATTTTTAAAATAAAATTATTGATGGATGCTCATAAGGAAGTTCATTTGATGATTCATTTAATTTGGGATGTCTTTTAATTTTTATCTAAAATACTTTAACATATCACGTTATTGGCTTATAGCTGATTTTTATTTTTGACCTTATTCTTTTGTTATTTGGATGGGCGTTCCCTTTCGATGAAAAAACTTCTTTTAATTTTCGCCCGTTCAAATGCGAGAGGGCGGATCGGATTTGATTTATACAATTTATCCACCCTCACACACTTGCTATTTAAATCTAATTTGGTCCCTGCAAATCCCTCGAACCCTAAACCCTCTACTCTGTCGGCTGAATAATGTCGGCGACGTCGGCGACGCTCCAGCCGGTGGCGAAGAAAGCGGTCGGTGCCCTCTTTCAATGGCTGAGCTCTCGCGATAAAAAACCTCAACTGATCGAGGACGATGACTTCGTCTACCTGCTGCTTTCTGTACTTCGTTTCCCCTCCGCCGCTGTCAACTCCGCCCGGGTCAATCCCCACCTCGTTGCCATCCCCCACCCCATATACCCCGACCACCACCACGTCTCCGTCTGTCTCTTCATCGACGACCGATCCGCTTCCTCCGCCTCCTCTGCTGCCTTCCTAGACCGTGCACGCTCCCTCTCCCTCCCCGTTGAGGCTGTCATCGGCCTCTCCTCTCTTCGCACCGACCATCGACCGTTTGAAGCCCGCCGTCGCCTCTGCAATTCACATGACCTCTTCTTCGCCGACCGCAACATCCTACACCTCCTTCCCCGCCTGATCGGGAAACAGTTCTTTAAAAAGAAGAAGACTCCCATACCTGTTGAGCTCTCACGCTCTAACTGGCCCCTCGTACTCCGCAAATGCCTGGACTCCGCCTTCCTTCGCCCGCCTACCAAGGGTACTTCTACCGTCATCAAAGTTGGGCGGGCTTCGATGACTGAGGATGAGATTGTGGAAAACGTGATAGCTGTCATTGAGGGTTCGATGAAATACATTCCCAAAGGCTGGACAAATATTCGCTCTCTTCACATTAAGTCTTCAGATTCAGTCTCTCTGCCCATTTACCAGGCCGTCCCGCAGATTGGTCTCAAGATCCCGGTGACATCTTCTGTTGCAGATATTGGCCATGATGACAAACATGAGTCAAGTGAGGTTGTCGATGCTTCGAGTGATGAAAAAAGGGACGATAAATTATCTAGGGGGAAGAAGCAGAAAAAACATAAAATGACAAGGATCCATGAAGCAGTCACCTCCCATCTTGAAGCTGGTGAATCTGTTGAAGACACAAAGGACAATCGCGGTGATAATATCAGGATTGATGATGAGAACGTTGAGGAGGAATCTGAAAAGATTACTACAAAAAAGAGGAAGAAGAAAGAAGTGAAGGAAAAATTAGAAGTTGATGGTGAAAATAAGAAGAAAGGCAAGAAGCTTAGAGAAAAAATTGATGCCCAGAACCAGGAAGATGCTAGCGTTGGAGAAATTGATGGAATTGGCAATGCAGATAAAACATTGAAAAAGAAGCCAGAGAAGAAGAAGATTGGAAAATTGAAAGAAGGTGATGATGATGAAGCTAAAAGTGTGCAAATCATAGTACCGAATGAGAAAGCTACTCAAGTTGATAGACAAGTTAAGAAGCCAAAGAAAAAAACGAAGAATGGTAAGCTGACACACTGATCAACAAGTTTAGCTAAAAGTGATGGCTTTCAATTGGTTTCTTCACTTTTTTGAGGTTTTGTTCTACCCTATCCATTTATATGGATTGTACTTTGGAATATCCAGGTTTTCATTTTGTCACTGATTGAGGATTATATTAGTTATCTACTCTGTTTGAAGTATCATCTTTTAATCTGTTTAGCTACTAGTCATGTTTCTTATAATCTGTCTTGTTAGTCTTCTTTTTCTTGCACTATTGTGAGCTTTTATGTCTTTTTAATGATAATCTTACCTGTAAAACTGAAGAAACATGCAAAAGTTTGCAACCGTGGATGGAGTATCCACTCTCAATACAATTCCTTTATTTTCTACTGCTTCATTCTAGGTTGTTTTGTCATAGTTAGTATTTATGTAGGTTTTGAGGTAATTCCTTAGAATTAGTTGTAGTTCTAGAAAGATAATTTCTTTGCATCTTGAGATTTAACTTGTTGATAACACTTTCAGCGATTCACATTTGACCATCAATACCAATGCGGCAGAGGGATTGATTGAGTTATTTTATGGTAATTGACCTCCATTTATTTTGTTCTAGGAATACTTGCTTTATGTTTGGGAGAATCATGTTATTGGCACTTGTATTCATGTTATGGAG